>VZTL01039408.1:0-29711 GCA_013400535.1 Scopus umbretta
TCTGCCGGAAGCATGGCCTGAAACAGATGATGGGATGGTGGTTACCTCCCAGACAACTGAAACGGCTAGGCACGGATTGCCATGGAAAGCGGCATCGTATTCTTCTCTCAAGTTAGCGGGGAGATTGGCATGGTTATCAGTTACCGGTCTTAGAGCTCTTGACCATGAAGTTGTTGCATTACGGAGTAAAATGAAAGAATTGGAAAGGGAAGTCAGGACTTTATGAGGAGCAAAGGTGATCAGGCAAGAAGTAATTCCTACTCAAGCAGAGCGGTGCCATGGGCTGCAAGATACTGTACAATGGTTAATATCACGTATTGCTAACAAATGGAGGGGGGTGAGCAAGTGGCTCTGTGGTGCCGAGTTGCCGGCCGGGGTTAAACCATGGCAGTCCTTTTTGGTGCCCAACATGGGGCTCGAAGGGTTTAAAATAACGACAGATTTAATGGGAATGTGCTAGGTCGGATTTATAGCTTTTATTGCCGTTTAGCTATTAATCGGCAGGCTCCTGCGCTTGCCATGGGGCTTGCCTGCCTTACCGTATATTAGAGCCCAGTGCTCATTAGTGGCTGCTTTTTGCTTCTGCTGCTTGCTGTAGCGCTGTACTGCTCATCCTCTTACCCCGCTGTGCCTGGGAACGTTTTGATAACAGCAATGCCTTGTGCGTTGGTTATGGGATCCAATCCGGACAGGGTAGCAGTAACAAGAAGGTTCAAAATGCAGTTTTTGAGAGGAGTGCCTGCCTCACTAAAACCCTTGATTATACCAGCAGTGACAGATGCTATGGGCAATGTAGGTACCCTAGTGAATACCTCAAGGGAAACTGAGGCTGTAGTTTCAGGACCATCTCTTTGGGTGGTGAATAAAGGAAAGCCAGCTCAGCTTGACCTTGCTGCGAGACTTCTCCCCTGTGGGGCTCTGGTAGTCGCTACGGCCGCAGGTGGCCACGGATGTTCGGAAAGCCTCCCGCCGGGCACCGGGGCGCTCTGCCCAGCCCTCCACTGTGCCGGCGGAGGGCCAGCCATGTCACTCCCGCTGGTGGCACAGAGTCAGCCACTGCCGGCACAGCGCTGGCCGCTGCCGTTCACATCAGTCTGGACGTGAAAATTGATGTAATAACCGCTGAGAATGGTGTATGGCTCTGCACCCCGGCTGCTCTTATTTTTGCATCCTTTGTTGGTATCCGATTCTCGAGTTCTGGTATTTCAGGTATCTTTGGCGAATACCTGTGCCCTATTTAGAGGAGGTACCACTGGAACGTCGTTACTGGTGTCGCAAACCTGACATCAAATTGGAGTTCAATCAAAAAGCACAAGCCCTAGTGCTCTAATCTGTGTGGGCAATTACCCCACAGCAGGTTACCAAACCCAGGATAATACTAGCTGAAGGAGCTGGAGCAATGGTGTATGTATTGCTGGAAAGAGATGACACTCCTGTTTTCCTCCCCACAGGTTGGCTTGTCATGCTTTGTAGTCTTGCACAACAAGCACGTGCCCTGGATACATTTCTATGAGATCAACATGTAAATACTTGGATTTGGTTAGCCGCTACTGTAACTTAACTCATCTGCCTCTTGTATTAAGAGACAACTAACAGCTGCAGACGTTTTGACAATGTGTTTCATTGGCGTGCCAACTCCGGTATCTGTATTACAGAACTATACTGTGCTAAGTGATTTTGATGTTTCTCATTGCTATTTTTTTTGAGTAGGTAACGGCTGTATGCCAATGAACATTATGAAATTGATTGGCGGTGGACTATTTGTTCCTTTGATGCCATAAATGCTGCTTCAAATATGAAGGCTTGTGTTGCTTCAACATAACTGATGAATCAGCCAGTGTAGAGGATGACATTCAACATCTCCAGGACTTAATGCATCAAATGAAACAATCTACTGGTGGTGCCTGGCTGGCTGGCTGAGTTAATTCCCTGACAGAATGAGTGGGACACCTGATTCAAAGCATTATTGTAGAGATATGTTTATTTCTTTTTCTATATGTCTTTATTGTATGCCTCTGTAAATTACTCTGCGCTACACCCTGCAAGCTCAAATGGACGATACCATCTTTGCCAGCCCCAGCAGAAGTGGTCTCTTGAGCAAGGGGGTGGAATGTGGAAAAATAACAGAAGATTGGCAAGGAGGATGGTAAACACGCTCAAGTGACTTGCAGCTGGGGTGTAGAAAAACACATATATCATACTAATCCTTACTTTACTCTTGTGTGCTTGACAAGTAGAGCATCGGTGTTTAGATAACATAGGCCTGTGATAGACTCAGAGGCACCCTATTGAATATGCCTGAGATTCCTGCCCTGCTGTGGGAAAGATCAAAGCACAGTGGTAAACTACGCCCGCGTGAATCCCCGATACACAGGTGAAAACAGCAGGTTGGGCGATCCTCTAACAAGGACCGAGCTTTGTGGTGCCTGCGTTCCCGCTTGTGTGCCTCTGCCCCGGATGCTGCTTCAGGGATCTGCCGGTTTGCAAGGTAACAAAAAGTAAATTTACTCTTTGCATTTCGTTCGTGGTTTTGTGGTTGTTCCTGTGTCTTGCTTGCGTCTGCTCACACATTTGTGGAGATTTTATTAAAAAAAAAAAAAAAAGCCTTACAGAAAGGGATTTAAATATCTCAACATCTTACTAAGCAGAAGACTGAAAGATGACAGGATTGCATCAGGACTCCCATGGGAAGAAGATACCAAGCCTGAAAAGCCCATTTATTCTAGCAGACACTGAGATAATAAGATTCAATGACAGGTACCTGAAAACAGTCGATTCCAATTAGACATAAAGCAAATGTTTGTAACAATGAGATTGATTACCCATTACAGCAAATCCCCAGGGGAAAACAGGACGTCTTTTAGTGTTTTCAGTATGCCTTTACTTAAGATATACATTATCTAAAAGATACACATGCTACCAGACTCTATACTGGAGTAACTGAGGAAAATTTTATGGTGTGCTAACAGATAGAAAGCTCAATGAGATGAATTAACAGACTTTTTGACCTCTAAGAACAAAACAACTCTTATCTGAAAATTGGTTCCTGTAGAGCTATATTTGGGCTATAGCATCACTGACTAGATGACCGCAGAAGCTTTCACCTGCATGTTTATATTTACCTAATTCCCTACTCTGGAAGCAGTTCCTTCCTCAGAAAACACAGTAAGAGAACTGCAAACTCTTTCCTATTTAGTCTGGACAATCAAGAACGTGGTGTCACATTCTTCTTGTCCTCCAGATGCTGCCTCCTTCCTGTTTTCATTATTCCCTACTTTCCATCCCAGAAGTCAACCATTTCCTATTCTCAGGTAGTTAATAAGCATCCAGAAATTGTCTCTAAAGCTGGGGAAACCTTTGCCTCTGATGCCCTCCTGGAAAGAGATAGGCATCTGAGAGGTGAAAGAACTATAGCCATTTTAGAAGAGTCCTTATCTGTAAAACAGCCCAGGCATTTAAGTATTCATTTGTTAGCCAGAAAAAAATAATTTCTGTTTAGCTTACAGACTACCACTGTGTTAACTGATACGTCAGTGAGAAATAAATGCCTCTTTTGAAATACAGTATACTAATAGAGACAGTACTTACAGAACTCTCTTTCATTTACTGATTTCAGATTTCCTTTTAATGTCTAGCATATGTATTCAGACGTTCTTCTTTTATTTTTTATACTTGCTTAGTACCAAGACAGTAGAGGGCTTTTAGCTTTTCACCAGCTTCTTAGGGTTTCAGATCTCATTTTCAGACAGCAATGCATGATACCCATTAAGACCACTAAGGATTTTTCTGGTGGTCCTTTTCCAGCATATAGTTGTGCACTGCTGACAGCTTTATACCCACTTCTTGCATTGATCTCAGCACTAGGGTGATGGAGACATGACATTCCATCATTTTAGAGCAAATACGGAAGCCTTTGGAGCCAGATACACCAAAACAGGACATAAATGTCACTGCTTTCTCCTTCTCCTGTAATTACTGTCTCCTTGTTGTCCATTTAGTCTCAGTATCCCTTTTGGAAGACGGTCATTATGTTTCTGCCTGCAAATGACCTGGTGCCTGCCACAGGAGATCAGCCCCACCAGGCAGGGCCAGCTCCTCTGTGCAGCAGTTCTGCTCAAGCACCGTACAGCCCTTCCACTTCTCCGAGGTCCCTCCCCAGCACACAGTGCCAGCATGGTTTTTTGGCATTCCCAGAATATGCTCTTCCACCAGAGACAATTTGGACCAAGTCCTGAATGCCACTGAGCATCTTTAATGTGTGCAAAGAGTCACCATTTGGGGAAACAGAGGCTTCTTGGCCCCTGGCTGGGAATGCCCAGAAGGAATTCTCCTCTGCTGCATGCCTGTGAAACAGTGATGTACTGAAGTCTTGGAAAGGTTAATGAGCATCTAAATAACCATCTGGTTATCTCTACACCTGATTCTTCTCTCACATGTACTGGCATGACACAAGGAACTCTCATTTGACTTTCAGAGACTTTCCCCTCTGGTTTATGTAAGCACAACACCCAGGGGATCAGGTCTTCCTCTTTTTAGGTGATGCTCTTTCTCAGTTGCTACTTATGAAACAGATAAGCATAACACTTCTAATCAGGAGAAATTGCAAGAGTTGAAACACAATTCCTAATTTGCTGGAAATTATGCCTTTTTGAAATGTCTTCCTTGCCTGAAGACACATTTTGGTTTCCCAAGAAATGGGATTTGCACGTAAAAATTAATATGCAAAACTTATTTTTTAATTTTGAGAACGTAATTTCAATTATTTTTAATGTTGATTTATTTCATAAAATACCTATTGTAGTATAAAACATACACCACCACAAACAAACATACTGCATATACATAGATGAAATATTCTTGTTATTTTAATTTTACCCTGGAATCATGAAGATAAATCATTACTTTGTGTTTGAACAGAATACCTTCTCTAGATTCCCTGTGCACTGAAATGAAACAACCTGAGATATTAATCTTAAAAAAAAAGCTGTTTCAATCAGTAAAATGTATTAACTGCTTTTACTGACTTTAAGAATAAAATACTCCATGTATGCTGTAGCACTACCTTTCCTGATCTGTCATGAAACACTTAAAGATAGTAAAAAAAAATGCATCAAGTCAAATATGAAGGAGTTTCAAAGTTTTCTGAAATGAAAATATTCCAATATGAAATATATGGAGAAACATTTATAGGAGTTTTTATTGGATTAATATGATTTTGTGGGGAAAAAAAACCCCAACAAATGTGTTTGGACTAGCTTTAACCAAGCTTCTGGAAACCTTTTACAAAGAGGGCAAACAGTGATTCAGTCTGCAGTTGCAGGCAACTGCAGTTACAGTAAGCTATTAGCAATACCAGGATTTTCAAGGATCATGAATCACAAAGTCACAAAATCATTTAGGTTGGAAGGGAGCTCTTGAGACCATCTAGTCCAGCCTCCTCCTACTCAAGCAGGGCCAGCTACAGCAGGTTGCCCAGCATCGTGCCCCGTTTGGTTTGAATATCTCTGCAGATGGGGACTCCACGACTTCTCTTGGCAATACGTTTCAGTGTTTGACCACCTGCGAGAGACTGAAAGAGTTAATGTACGTTGATGTCTCAGACATTGTGGGGAGACAAGTTAAGGTCTGCATAGCACCACTAAACCAGAGGTGAGAAGCTGACTGGCACAGAGCTGGGAAGGCCTGTTGGAGGATGCACAGTTCCTCCTTCTGATGTGGTTACAACTCACCATATACGGCCAGAGGTCATACAGAGTTCCTGTGAGGAAGGGGCTCATGAGCAGCCAAAAGAATCCTCACGACGACCCCCCACAATGGCACCTGTGCAGAAGATGAAGAACGTTCTGGAACAAGAACCATATACGTCCTCAAGGGGGTGGGATTGGCGTGACTGGGAGGTGGGAACTGGTCTATAAAAGACACAACTCCAAGGTGGCACGTGCACACCCACCACTGGCGGATTGCCATGCCTACCATCGACATTGCGGGATCCAAGGGTGGTGATATCTCTCTCCTCCCCCCCTCCCCTTTTCTTCTTTTTCCTTTCCTCTTATAAGTATTTCAGTTAGAACCCACGTTGCCTACAGTTATGCTTTCCAAGTTCAGATTGTTTTTTTACCATCACTAAAGTGTTTAATGGATCATTTGGTGTCATTTCACCTTAATTTAGCCCAAGGGAATCACAGAACAGCCACGATCCTCCCTGGGCAGCCCAGTTTGGATCATAACACCACCCTTACAGGAAGAAAAGTGCTTTCTTGTGTTCAGATGGAATTTCATGTGTTTCAGTTTGTGCCCATTGCCTCTTGTCCTCTCATTGGGCACCACTGAGAAGAGCCTGGCTCTCTCTTCTTCATTCCCTTCCATCACGTATTTATACACATTGCTGAGATCCCCCTGGGCCTTCTCTTCTTCAGGCTGAACAGTCCCAGCTCTCGGCCTCTCCTCGTCTGTCGGATGCTCCAGTCGCTTAGTCGTCTTCGTAGCTCTGTGCTGGACTCACTCCAGTAAATCTGTATCTTGTACTGAGGAGCCCAGAACTGGACACAGCACTCCACCTGTGGCCTTACTGGTGCTGAGTGGAGAGGATGGATCACCTCCTCAACCTACTGCCAATGCTCTTCCTAATGCAGCCCAGGTGGCCACTGACCACTTTTGCAGCAAGAGTGCATTGCTGGCTTGTGGTTATCCAGTTGTCTACCAGGACACCAAGGTTGTTCTCTGCCAAGCTGCTTTCCAGCTGGTCAGCCCCCAGCATATGCTGGTGCCTGGGGTTGTTCCTCCCCAGGTGCAGGATTTGGCATTTCCCCTTACTGAACTGCATTGAGGTTTCTGTTAGCCCATTTCTCCAGACTGCTGATGTCCCTCTGAAGGGCAGCACATATATATGATGCATCAGCCATTCCTCCTAGCTTTGTATGGTGCAAACTCGCTAAGTGTGCATTCTTTCCCATCCAGGTCATTAATGGAGTTGTTAAACAGGATCGGCCCCAGTATTGACCCCTGGGGTACACCGGTAGTGACTTGCCTCCATCTGGACTTTGTGCCACTGCCTGCAGTCCTTTCAGCATGGCATTTCAGCCAGTTTTCAGTCCACCTCCCTGTCACATTGTCTAACCCATACTTTGAATGTGGTAGCGTTGCCGTTCCTTATATCTCCGCAATAGATGTTGAAGGCTGCATTGATGTGGCATCTTTTGCCCTCTCCCAGCCTCAAGTTTTTAAATGCATTTTGTGATTTCTGTCCTGAGGCACTGTAATGAACCTATCTATTTAGTTTCATGGTACACAACGGAATCTCAAAACTTGAAAACAGTTGGATGCCTTCAAACCAAACTATATGGAAATGTTATAGTACAAACAAAGTGGTAAAGGATTTGTAAATATTGAAGAGGGCACTTCATAGCAGGGAATAGTATGTTTCTTCAGAGCTAAAAAATACATTTTTCAATCAATGGCTACATAAATATGACTTCTTTCAGAAAGTCAGGTTGAGGTTTTAAAATGTAATGTAAAGCTCTTACAAGAATATGAAAATAGGTAAGAATAAGAATGCATGAGTAGGTATATAATGACAGCCTTCCCAGCAGACTTGTGGTTCACCTAGTTGAACCACCTACCTCAGGCAAGGACCAGCACTTTATTATTCAGAAAAATACAAAGTTCCTTTCATGTGCACATTGTGTGAATACAGAAAGTGCTGCATCCTCATTGTATTTCAGATTTCTGGTCATGATAGTGGGCAGTGGCATATAAATCAGAGGAAATTTTCCTGTAGTCCAGATATGGAAAGTAGCATATGTCTTGCTTGAAAATTTATCTTCTCTTGAAGACAAATTTGAAATTTATGTTCTCTTGCAACAGAAGGGCACATGCCATTTTAAACTGAGGCTTAAAGGCTGAAAATCTGAGTCAGCCTCAGGAGGTGCCTTTCTCCCTCCTTTGGCTATAGACGAAGACTATCTCAACAATTTGTGTGAGATGAACACAAACTCTTGTGATTATTTTGTATCCAGAAGCATATTGTCTAGTTTTTTTCAAAGTCTAAAACTAAACTCTCAGTCTGATATCTGATGTCAATAAAAAATATATACTCTGTATTTAGAAATAATACTGTTACCAGTTTCCCATGTGTGGGTGTTCTGGGCTCATTTCTGCCTATATTGACAGGTCTAGTTTTGTCTTTGGCTTCAGCTGGAGTCAGTTCAAGCTTTTCAAGCTCTTTATACATTTTTACAGGTCAAAGAGTATCGCTGTTTTCTTCTAAAACTTAGGAAAAAGGGCACTAATGGCTTGCCCTGTGTTCCCAGAAGGTCCAGTGTGCCTGGATTTTAACGCTGCCAAAGATTTGGCAGTGTTTGGGCAGATTTTTCCCTATTAACCCTTGATCAGTTAATGAAGTCAGGTTTCTTGTTACAAATACTATACTGACTTCTTTTAAACATTCACATTGAGCCACCCAAGGCTATTGCACCATTATGAGAAATGTCAGAGTCGTGCTGGGAGTGCGCTTAAATGTTCTTTTATTTTTGTTTACTGCCATTAAAAAATTGTGCTCAAGATGTGCTCAGCCACAGGAAAAAAACAAAACAAAACAAAACAAAACAAAACAACAAACCTCTCAAACTATTAACTACAAATTTTATTAAAAGCATACAGAAGGCTTGAAGAGTAACCATGCAAATGATTGCTGTTCTCTTACCCTAGGAGAAGGGAGGAGAAAGAATTCAAGTGGCAGGGATCTTAGTTGCTTTTGACAAGAAGGGAAACATAGGTCTCCTAATTAACAGTACAGTTAAAGAAGGGTGAGCAGCTTGTTGCCAAACATAACCACAGGGAAAACTAACTGCTGTAATCAAGAGAGTTATTTACCCAGTCAATAAAAACAGGCTGAGACAAATGACATAATGGAAAAACACCCTGAATAACTGTGGTCCGAGAATAGGAAGTTACCAAGGAACACAGCCACTGGAGGGTGGTTCCCTGCACGGTCCCGAGGAGCGTGGGTTGATGCAAGTACTGGACTAAAGGTGTCTTGTGTTGTACGTTTGTTGGTAGGCACTCGAGCTTGGATCTCGTCTCTATGAAATAAGAGAAAGACCAAAGAGAAGATCATGTCTGCAGACTGTGAGGATCCGAAGGGAACCGGCAGCGCAGAAACTCCCCAGCTATTGATCAGAGTCAACTTTCAGGCTACCGGGTGTTGAAGTGGGCTGCACCGTTTTGGATTTTGTAATGAATCCCAGGAGATTTGTGTCTTCGTCTAACCATGACCGGAGACAAAAAGAGTTTTTCCATTCACCCCAGCATGCACTGGGTCAGAACTTTAATAAAGAGCTAGTGAGCCTTTCTCACAACCTTGACAGTATCTTCCAGAGTGCCCCAAAGGGAATGAAAACCACTTTGACAAATCTCAGTCCAGAAGTGATTTGGCATGCATCAAAAAGCAAAATGATACTATATGTGCCTTGTCTGACATTTTCAAGGATACCAGAAAATGCCCCAGATTTAGAGCTCCCTGGCTTGCCCTGGACCACTCAGTGCTAAGTAACTCAATGTCAATGCCGAGTCCAGTGCTGTGTGCACTGTAAGGCATAAGCCCTTGATAATGGTCACAGCTAACTGGGTTTTCTTTTTTCCCCCTGTCCATATTAGATTACCCAGAATGTCTGCCATAGCCTCACATGACAGTCCATAGGCTCAGGCCTACATTCTTGATGTCCTGATGTCTCGATATCACATGTATCAGTGACAAAATGTGATTAAAATAAAGCAATGGCTGCATATTTGAGGAATACTGAATACTGTTGATCGGGGTAGCAATTAAAATCTTAGTGCATATAAATTATTTCCTTCTTAGTTTCAGAAATGCTAATGTATTGAATCTTCCAGCTGTACTGAGCCAGCTCCAGGTAATATGTGATCAGATTTTCTCAGACTCTTCGGTACTCCTTCTTCAGATGAAGAGGCCTCTGATAAGGAGGAAGCGGTTGTGTAAGTCAGACTACCAGGCTCAATAAGGATTTTCAGGACTTGGACTGACATATCACAGCTTTCAGCTCTAAAACTGCCTTTTTGATTAGCTCTGATGTAATCTTCTCAACCTCTGCTAACAAGCAAGCCAGCCAATATTTTTTGTGTGATTGCAGCCAAAGATAGTAAGTAGTATAAAAGTGCATATGCAATTGAAATGTTTTCCAGCTTTTGGACATCTAAGTACCTGTGTCCACACTGAAGTCAGCCACTCTGTTATTCAGACTGTAATTTCTACACAGTTTTGTGGACACAAAGGTCCAATTTCCAAGGATTCCCCATCGGGCAAGACACTTCTGATACTATTTGCACACACACACCGGTTCTGAGGCATTGTGCTGACAGATCCTCATTCCTCTCTTGTTTGTACAGGTTTGGCAACTACGTAAGTTACACCAATGCCAGTAAATAGAGGATGACACCTAGCAGATCTGAGTGACCTCATGTTCTCATCTGTGTTAAGTGTGAAGTGAAAGTAACCTACAGAAACAACTAGATCTATAGTTGAGAAAAAAAGCATTGAAAGGAAATGAAAGATCTGACCCAGCTGGAAAACCTGCTTTTAAGTTATTCAGTAAATTCTTCAGGTTCTTCACTTTCCTGGAAGACAACTGGAGGACAAGTTTCTGAGGTACCGAGGACAGTGATGGAGCAATTATAGTGTCTCACTATGGTCCCTGTGCCAGAAATTTAAACATTGCATAGTGCTTGCCATAACGACTGTCCTCTGGAGCCTGGCTGCTAACA
The DNA here is from genome assembly GCA_013400535.1 of Scopus umbretta. Taxonomy (NCBI): domain Eukaryota; kingdom Metazoa; phylum Chordata; class Aves; order Pelecaniformes; family Scopidae; genus Scopus; species Scopus umbretta. The sequence continues at coordinate 10,780 of VZTL01039408.1, forward strand.
GGCACCTGGTCCACAGTAGCCAGACTGGGCAGTAGCCTTACCATATGCCTTTGGCTACTGACTGTTAACATGCCCCAGCTGCACATGCCGAACACATTCTTGCAGTATGGGAGAAGATGCGGAGATCAGAGGGAAATGGGGGAAGCATGGGATTTACGTAACACCTTAGGAATGGCTAGCAGGAGACAGTTTGAGCTGAGCTGGGTGTTCTGTTACTGTTATTTAAGCTTTCTATAAAGCAAACACTGGGTAAGAGACAAATTTGACCTCATACAATGCACATAGCCTTTAATTTGAGCATAGTGGCAATGGCACCTGCTCACAGCACCCATCAATCTCATCTGTAAGTACCTCCATCATTTCAGAACACAGTTACAGTTGTCTCCTAAAAGTATATTATTTTGTTGAGTGATGAATGGCATTGTGAAATATTACCTATAATCAGCACCCTTTACTGCAAAGCTCATTAAATTCCTGACAAATCTAGTGTTGACAGCACTTTAATTTTGTTTTATTGTCCCATTTTATCTCACCAATTTCTGTCTCTGGTTTACAGTTAATAATGAAAGACAGCAGAACTACACTGTGCTTGAGAATCAGAAAAATAAGCATTCATCTTTTTTAAAAGTCCCTGATTTAGGCCATAGGAACAGCGGGTACTAGACAATGCACGCATTGAGACGGTGATTAAAGTTTAATAAAACTGTCAAATGAAATAAACCAATCTCCTTGCAAAACATTCTGTTTGCCAGGTGCTTGGATTTTAGCTGTTAAAAATTCTCTTTTAACAGTCTGTTTAAATGTGCAGCAGACTAATGTTGTGACTGCCGTCACAATTTGGTTTTTTGCATGATCTGTTGAGACTTGGTAACAAAAAAGACTGCTAAAATGACACATTCAGAAGCCACTACAGTAAGTGCTATATAGAATAAATGCACTATTATTTAATGAATTGCTACAAAGCTATTCCTATCTCTTACTGTCCAGGTAAGAAGACATTTCCAATTCCTATCTCTTCCTGTTCGGTCTTTCACCACAGTCTTCACAGAAAAGGGTCTGATTCTCCAGCCATGTAGTCATCTGCAACTGTCCAGACTGTATATTGCTACCAGTGTGATTTAACAGAGCTTTCCAGCATTTTTTCCATATGCATGCAAATATACAAAATCCAAGGCAGTGAGAAATCAAACACACACACACATGTATAAAATCTATAGTTCCTATAACCCTTGAAACAACCTTTCCTTTAAGTTCAACACAGAAAAACTGTAAAAATCACTCATTATTAATGGATTACTAATTATTAATTGATATGCTATGCAGTACCTCAGGTGACATTTTACGAATGTTTTTTTACAAGTTGTGTTCTCTGTAGAGCTATAGCCGAGTTAATACACAGTGATTCATAAATGACGTATTCCCGTGATTCTGCCCGACGTGTCAGTGTGGCTACCGTATGTCAAACCTTTCCTCTACGTTCTCCAGCGGCCTCTCTGAAGAAAACAGGTCAAACAACAAACTGAGCTTCTTGAAGGCTGGGATGTTCCCAAGGGATTCACGGTTACTTTAATGAGAACATCACCTCGCCTCTCACAAGGTTTTGCAGTGCCGAGCGCATCAGCTCCCTGAGTCAGAGGCAACCCTGACCGACGGGAGAGAGAGAGACCTCAAGTAATGGGGAAACCATCACACCCTGGTGCTGCCCTGAGTTAAAAAGGCAGCCTGGCTCTCAAAAGACAAACTTTTGGGGGGCCACTTTGGAAAAGGTAAGCAGCCTTGGGAGGGGAGAAGTGTCCCACTGAACAAATCTGGCCTTGAGAGGGGAGAAGTGTCCCACTGAACAAATCTGGCCTTGGGAGGGGAGAAGTGTCCCACTGAACAAATCTGGCCTTGAGAGGGGAGAAGTGTCCCACTGAACAAATCTGTCTGTGCAGCTCCCAGCAGAGGAGGCTCCTGCTTCTCTCTGATATCAGAGGCAGCCAGAAATACCGGCCCAGCCAGATGCTCGCTGCATAGGAAATTAAAAGAAGGGCTTACAGCTAAATCTACAATGGCTTGTGTATTGCAGTGCTATCTGTGTTATCCCATCTTCTTGCTTCATTCTTCCCAATGATTGTTATTCCTCACGCTTGCAACTTATTTTAAATTGTATTGGGAGGAGGCTGAATGTCTCTGTGTGTCTGTATTAGTTCAGCTCCGTGTGTCAATTTTGTATTCCAGGTGCAGGTGCACCTGCCAGAGCTAGTACAGGAATACACACACATATAAAAGAGCTCTCTTAAGAGGACAGCATTAACTTCCCCTGCAAAATTCTTGTTCAAAGCAAAGATAGCAAAAATATGCAGAATTAAAAGGTCACGTGCATGTCAGCAAAGCTTGCATTTTTAGTTTTCCCATACCTTCCCTGTGCTTGTGACAAGATGTGAGAATTCATATAAAGCTTTAATTAGTAGTAGGTGGTGAGAACTGGAAAGCTTTATGAAAACACCCGTTTACAATTTTATCTGGAGGCTCCTAAAGATAGGGAGGTAAACCTCATTTTTTTTCTTCCCCTGCACTTGGCTTTTCAATAATACTGCCAACATACACTGTACCATGTACAGCATTATCTGTAGAAAACCACTGCAAAGTGAGATCGTAAGAAGAATAAGATATGCTATATTTAAGAAAAAATAATTTTGCTTCTTTATGCTTTTGACAATGGTTTTGAACAGTGAATTTTGAAATGATGTGGAAAAGAGTGTGCATAGACTCTGAGTGAGGAAAATACATGACTTGTTTGAGGAAACAAAAATCAGCCTTTGTAGCATGATTCATATTAACCGATATGCCTGGCATTCAGCCGAATGTATTGCCGAAGAGTCTCACTGAGGGAGAGCCCTGCTACCTGGGGGGGGAGGGGGGCTGTCAGTGAGCTCCATTCTCCCGCTCTCATGGTAATAAAACCCCAAGGTTTGGATCTGCTGCCTGGTCGTACAGACCAGGATTGTGCCAATATCCTTTCTTTTTTTGTGCCTTAACCAAAAAAAAAAAAAAAACAAAACCAAAACTCCAAGAAGAAGAGATACTGAGATAAAATAAGTATTTTCAGGGTTTTGCATTTATTATATTCTGTAACAAAAAAATGTTTTGTCTCAGGACTTGTTTTAGGACCGCTGAAAAGCATGGAAAATGACAGCCTAGATTCACAAAATCATTAGTGCTGCTGGTAACAGTGCTCAGGTAATAAGCATTCCAAGCTAAGATGGGAGAAACTTCATGTCAAACGTCTCCTGGACTAAGAGGATGTGAACTGTGACCCTTTCTGTGCTCTGATCACAATACAGGCTGTCCCAGCCACCTCAGCTCCAGAGCAGTGGTCAGGGCAGACCTTTACAAGAATGTCTTCAGGTAGAACAATTGAAGTGTAAATAGAGTATGACATCAGCTAATGTAGTTGTTTAATTTTTTGAGTAGAGGGAAAAATACCTCCCTTGAGAAGGAACTTCCGTCTAATGATCTGGACCACCAAGGCCTCTATACTCACTTTGATTTCTATATGTTGAACACCTCTGTGAAAAAGCTGCATTTAGCAAAAGTTGAGATTTTTGTGCTGAGAGTGCTGTTTAGAACAGGAGTGGTCACCCTTTAACACTTGGCCCATGGGCCAAGACCAGTCCTCAGGCAGGAGACGGCTCCTCCCACGGGGCAGAGAGTCCTGAGGGGGTTATTTGAATTCTCCATGGTGGGAAAGAGCAAACCACCATGTGCTGCTAAGGCCGCCATCACCAACTTGCCCAGTGTAAGATCCTGCAAAAAAAGAAGTGCTGGGATCCTGGGAGAGCTACTGCCTGCAAACTGCTCCCAAAGCTTACTGATGATTCTGATATGCAGCTTGCAGGGTCAGGACCTTTTGGCTACCCATAGTCTTGAACAATTTGTCACTGCTTCCCTTCCCACTGAGAGATACATGTTCTGTATAGAAATGTATGTGAATCGTTGTGGACAGTAATTTTCTCCTGCAAACCCTTTACTGCTGGCTTGCCAGGAGGATGAAGCAAACCATCCTGGCATCATGTTCACTCCCTACATTGGTCCAACACACCTCCTTAATCCACAACCTCACGCACAGAGCATTCTCTCAGACTGACTTTTGTTGATTTGAAGGAGGATGGAGGCTGCCATCTCTCCGTCTCGTGCTTTTCTCACTGTTGGAACAAGGGGGTTTATTCTTGTTATCTCCCTCTGGTGAACAATAAATATAAACCACGGGTTTTATAGATTAAAAAAACCTGAGAGATGTAGATGAAGGAAAACAAACAGCCAGCTGCTGCTGGGCACTGCAGGTAGGCAAAGCTGGTGGGGTGACCCATGGCACATCCCTTTGTGCCTAGTGGCTGCAGGTAAGGTGAGAGGAAGAGTAGGAAAAAGATTACAAGGATGTTTCTCTCCAGTGCCCTTTGGTCTTTGTTTAAGCATTCACCAGGCACTTTCTGTGGTGCAGAGATCTATATCTGGATTTATTTTTTTTTAGATCTATAGCTAGATTTTTAAAAATCTATAGTTAGATTTAAAAAAAAAGGTTTCTGCTCAGTCTATTTCTAAGAAATTGTTAATGCACCTGAAGCTGTGTATAGATTTTACCCTACCGCTTTAAGATCCGAAGTATCTGGTATCCTAACCTGCAGTGTCCTTTACTAAGAGACCACAACATCTTTGTAATTCCAATAGCGTAGTACAACAGTGACGGCCACACATTTCTTCAGTTACACAGCTAGCTGTAGCACTGCTGATATTAGCTACCAAGAGAGCTTCGAGCTGATGTGCCGTCATGCTAATTAGGACTAGTGTACACATCAACTTGTAGAAACTCATACCAAAAACAAATACACAGGAGGCCACTCTCTTCCCTGGTAAGAGCTTCTCTAAGAAGCCTTTCATAAAATATTGTTTATCAAGATCTGCCTTCTCTGTGCATCTATTGACATTTGTTTATTGAACAACATAGAATAGTTACATGCGGCTTCCAGTTGCTACTAGTTTCAGAAGTGAAGAGTGCAATAGTTAACGCATATTGTTTCTTTACTGGCCGTCTTAAATCATAAATCAAGTGTTTGTCCAGCTTTAATTAGAAAATGGTAAAGTGATAGGATTCGGTTTCATTTCCAAGATCACAGGACACTATTTCTTGGAATGAACTTAATTTATTAACACTTGAATTGTTTGTAAAGGTGATGTACATCAGGAGTACTAAGGTGTTACTAATGGTTTTCTGGCTTAGAATTTGCTTCAAGGACAGACAAGCAAATTCAAGGTGGTTGCTATGTGCAATTTAAGCTGTAATGAAGTCACCTAATATGAGTTTATATCTCCTCAGTGTAATGATGACTGCAGAGAAAGATAATACTGACACATCCAGAAAACTAAAGCAATAGAAAAAGATTGTATCTTCACATTATTCATTATTACTATGCTTTTTTCTAAAGAAAACAAACTAGGAAAAACAAGATAAAGATAAGCAGGGTTTCAAAATCATTTTTGGCAACGATAATAACATATTTGTATAGGACATTTCATTCAGAAGAGCTTTGCACCCAGAGATTTTAATTAATTGCATACACCAGACAAAGGAATCACAGAAACTCAGCCATTTCTGAGGAATAGTGATTCTACAGCAAAGCTAAAGGATGAGCTGTGAAAGTCAGCTTCTCCAGCTGATACACAGGACTTACTGCTCACACTGACTCAAAACTGCAGGGTCGGTGAAGGCAGCTGCCTCCTGGCACAGTGGGATGTACCATGGGAGGAGGCTGGGAAATGCAAGGACTTTGTATGTGGCTCTCGGCAGGGATGAAGCAAGATGGAGTTTGTTTTGAAGCAACTGCCGCTGGAGGAGCTCCCACAGCACGCACCTGCCCCCAGATGCCAGACGCACAGCCCCGTGTGCCCTTACACACCAAGCTGGGCTGGATCGTCCCCGTCCCCGGCTGCCTGGCTGGGGCTCTCCCACCACCCCTCGTGCCACCCAGTGCCCCCCACACCTGCCAGCACCGCTGCTCTCAGCACGGCCGGCACTCCACACCACCGGGGCATCATGGCTGCAGATGCACAACAGCCACCACAGACGCACCGCCTTCCCGCAGGTTTCCAAATTAATTGGTCCTTACTGACGCTCGTGCAAGAAATGCAGAGACTTTGTCAAAGACAGAGCAGTACCAGAGTGCCTGCCTGAACCTCCCCACCGCTCCTGGACTTTCTCCAAGCCCAGCTCTCGGCTCCCACAGCAGCTATGCCCAGGGAAGCCAGGCAGAGCTGAGGCTAGCAGCCAGGCATCTGCTCCTCATGCACAGGCCACCTCTGTTACAGCAGCCAGCAAACCTAGAGACGTTTCATTCCTCCCAAATGCTTGACCATGAGGACATTCTCATCTGGTAGTTTTAGAAATGTTGATGTTTTAAAAGAGCAGGAGAAGGTGTGCCTTAAAAGGCTACAGCCCCAGATCAACATAGCTGCTAACATATACGCACAAAAATCAACAGAGCCAAATGAATGATTTCTTGGGGAATATTTATTCTACAGGGATAGGGTAGATAAGGGATCTGACAGAGGTCAGAACCTCCCTGGAAATGGGAAAAAATGATTTTTTTTTACTTAATACTGTGGATGCTGGTGCGCTTCTTTGCAACTACTTTGTGGTTACGACGCATTGGAGGCATGAGCCTGTGTCAGTTCCAGCCCTGAAGGAATGAGAAAGGAGCATCAGCACATCTGCAAAAAACAGAATGCAAGACATGGATTCAGCTTCTGCACCTAGGGAAATCCTCACCCCTTCTTCACCCAGGTTTCTGAAAGATTAGAAAGCCTCATTCTCTGCGGCCCCCACACAAGACCCGTGATGTCCAGAAGACACCTTTCCAGGAGCCAGTGTAAGAATACAGCCCGGTGGCTCTGCTCACCTTCTGGAGATTGAAATGACTGAGGTTTTCAATTGCTCCACAGCAAACTTGGGTATTGGACCAGTCTCACAGTAAGACACTTCCTGGATTGTGTAGAAATTGAATGACAAAACATGAATAAGGCCATGGACCAGTCCTTTTCTGCTTCCAGCTGAAGAGCTCCTGGCCCTCACCAACTCCAGCCACTATTGCTGCTCCTCAGAAAGAGGTGATTGCACAAGGCGGATAGTTTGCACTGGCCAGCAGCTGGTGGGAGTAAGCACTGCACCATGCTTTGCACTTCAAGAACACGTGGCCAGCAGCCTTTATAAGCACCTGTAGCAGTGGGGAAGTGGTGGGATTGTCTAACTGATTCTGGGGATTGTATTCAATAATTTTACTAAGAAATATTTTATTCATAAGGCCCTATGACATTTACACTGTGTTTTCTAAGTAAAATATTTGTTTCAAGAATGTGTCCAGAAAGTAAAATTATTGATTATGACTTAAGGCTTAAACAGTATATTATAATAAGATAATTAGCTAGTTTTTTCTGCAGTTAATGACAGAATTAGTCCAAGGAACTTCTGAATCACCTTTTGTTTGATGTGGGTATTTCCAGCATAATTGCCCAATCTGATTTAATTATACCACCTGGTTGCCTGAGGTACTCTAGATTGACCAAGGCTGGCAATTAATGCTTGTTGGCCTGTTGCTGTTAATAATACAAACCTTACTGTTACCCCATCAACTTTGGAAAGTTTTCCTGCTTTACAGTCGGTAAGAGTACTTAAGGACTAGGTTGGAGTAGGCTTTTCTCCCCTCCAGAGCCCTTGCATAAGCACAGAACTGCTGTTGCTTTGCCCAGGTAGTGCAACATCCGCGCTACCACTGAACTGTCAGTAAAACACTTCAGTTTCCCATATCTGTATTGTACTGCTTCAATCATACATTGTCTTAGATTTCCTCCTTATATGTGACATCAGCCTGCTAGCTTGTTCATGTTAGCTTCTTCTCTTTGTCCACCAGTGTCCTGGTTAAACCACAACAAACAGTCTCTCAAAGTTTGGTTCATGACTCTATGCTAGCATCATAGTTTAGTTATACCTTAATACACCGCTATTTGAGTGTATTTAATATAGAATAACATCTAGGACCATTCATAGGTCTTGATAGGTGCTGTTATACAGGGTAGTCAACGCTGGCTGGCAAGTGAGCAGAATTACTTTCAGTAAGGTTACAAGAGGCAAAAACGGTTTCAGGAGGGAGCATTCCCTGCATGTATTTAGGGAAATGCAGTATTTGCCATACCTGTTGCTTTACGTAAGCTTTCTTTCTTTTTTTTTTTTTTTAATAACTGATTTTTACTCTCTTTCCAGATCTTTTTGGCTATAATATTTTCCAGAAGGGAACATTAAAGACAGGGCAATAGCTGACAACACCAGAGAATGCTGCTTTTACCATAAGTGCAAAAGCTGAGGCAGAAAGGTCTAATACAACAAAATGAGAGTGCTGTGTTTCAGATGCGATTTAAGCCCTCTTTAAGTATTTCAAACTAGACCAGACAAAGAAGTAGAAGCTGTCTCACCTCTGATGTGTATAATCCTGTTAATACAGAATTCAGTTCAATAGGGATAAACTCAAATTTACATTGAATTTGGCACCTTAATTTTAGTCCAAAAGCATTTTTTATACACTCACTGTTTTCATGCCTACCAGATAAAAATGTCTACAGGAACTGCTTCTTTTTAAAGGCTTCAAACAAAAGAAACTGTAGAAGCCACTTAACTACCCATCATTGAACCCAAGAGAGCAACGTTCTGCTCTTGAGTATCTATATTTTTACTCAGGCAGCTTTTGAAAATACTTATAAAATTTATGCAGTAGACAAGAACAGTGGAACAAGTTCCACTTGAGTAAGTATGTATTGAATATTTGTTGAATTTAAAGCATTTTTCAAGTAAAAACAAGTCAGAGAGAATTAATATCTTCAGAAATGTGTTTTCTTTAAATTAAAACAAAGTAATCATTTGACCAATCCAAGATGGAACATGGCATATTCTGAGGAAAGCTAATTTAGCTTTCACCGTTACAGCTGATACTGTGTGGAGGTGTTATTTTCCTGGACAATGCAAGCCACCATCCTCCAAATGCATGTGCTTCCTTATGCCCGGACGTATACCTTTCTCACAGCACCTTAGCTTTGCAGAGCTGCTGTTCTTGGCAAAGAATGGTGATCCCTGCCTTACTGCCTATTGTTAGCTTACGCTAACAAAAGAACTACTAACTACCACACACCCGCAAAAAAGCTTAGAGGGTATATTTTAGCTCCTTAGGGTGCTGGTGGTGCCCCATTTTCTCTGGCAGCAAGGCTACTAGCAAGTTCCCCACCTCCATGCGGCAGTTCATCATCCCATCAAGTTTGCAGATCTGACTGTGATGGGGACCTACCATGAACTGCACCAGTGCTGTTACAAACCTGCGAAATCAAAGAAAAAGAAACAGTTCTTCATGGGTTGGTTCGTTCGCTGGTTTTTAAAGGATGATTTGACTGTTAAGGTAATTACATCCTCAGCCTCTCGGCACTCCACTAGTATGCAGACAGCATGAATTCCTGAGCTTTGAAGGGTGAAATGAATATTAGTTCATTTGATTTGCAAGAGGGAAAGTGAAAGGGCATTGTGGTTCTACAAGTACAGACTTCAAACCAGGTTAATTCTCTAACAGCACGTATCGAGACCTATGCACATAAAAATCTAGATTTACGTATGCTGCATATTATGCTTTCTTAAATATTTTAATAAATAAATAATATTTGAGGGTAATAAAATAATCGTACTGGAATATAATAATGTCTCAGGCACTGAGGGAATAAAAGGTATGAAAAATTTCTCATAAAAATGTAGTCCTTGGGATAGAACCTTGTTACTTGCATTTTAATATCATACAGACACTTTATCCAGTAGGTTAAAGACTTCTCAGTGCCAGTTATTGAGATTTGTTTGTGTTAAATTAGCCCCAGGAGGGTTTTCCTTGTAATTCCTGTATAAAAAGGAAAGATATTACATATTTCAATTACAATAATCTTGAAGTCTAATATAAATTCTAGAAAATTAAAAAATACATATTTCATTTCAGGAGAGTTTCATGTTCACTAAATTTAATACATATTTCTCCTTCACCCAAGAAGATCAAATGAAGAAAACAGTAATTTTACTGTAATCTATTTACACAATGTTGGAACAACATGCCAACACTTGTACTGGGTAATTTACCTAGGGAAGTGCACAAAGACAATAACAAAGAAGCTTTTGTTTGAAGTTCAACTTTTACATATGCTTCGGGTACTTAATTATTGTGACTGCCAAGCTGGAATAACCATGATGTATCTCTGAGTAAAGGAAGCAGCCTTCTAACCCAGAAAAGGAGAATTAGCGTAAGCACAGAATGGTTAATGGGTCACAAATTCTCTAGACACTTGGACAAAATCCTGCACACGTAGATCCATTTACAGCACGTCAGGTGTACATTAAGGGTGTACTTAGGTGTCTGTATCATCATGATCTCATTTGTTCTCTATGTTTTGGCAAATTTAAAAATAAATTCAATCATATTGGTAAGTAATGTATTACCTAGCACATTTACCTATTTATTCAAGGCCAAGGCTTTGCACTGAGCTCCCTATCTAAGTATTGATAAGAGAGCTATGAGCTTTCAGGTGACTTTTTAATCCAAATTTATAGCTTAGGATGATGAGATTTAATGAACTGTTGACCTTTGTCCCATATTATACAGTTTTTGATTATGAGATTAAATGAACTACTGACCTTTGGTTGGTATCACACATCTGCAAAAACTATGGAGCCTCATTTCAGGTTCTGATGGCAGCTTTCCTCCACTGAGCTGATAAATATAAACAACATTACTATAAACGGAAAAGCACAGGCATTGGATTTACAGAAACAGAGAAAATTCAGAAAGCTTTTAGTCTATGGGTTAGCAAGCAAGGCAGTCAGAACAGAGCCTTAAGACCAGAATTACTGAATAGAAATATAATGGTACATTTTTGCTAATACAGTCATGCTTAGACCCTACATTATGATTTCAAGTAGATATGTCCATATGCATAACCTTCAGTGTTATGCAGAAATACTGAAAATAGCTTTAAGCATCGCTGTACTATCCTTATAGTCTGCAGTATAGACAGACTCTGAGCAAAACCTGTTTTTCACTGCAGTATTGTTTGATTTCAGGCTGAAACCTCTACACACTACATAGTTAGCCTGCTTTGCTTTCTGCAGTTTAGTCTATAAACTAGAGATAAGAAAGTACAGAGAGCAGCAGGAAAGGTTCTCTCAATGGTACCTCCAAGGACAGTGAGCTGAAATTTATAAATAATTGAACTGTGATAGCTGGGCTAAACTCAGCCCTGTTTTAATGCTGAAGCCACAGCAACAGTTTACCAGAAAAAACAATAAGCCTACATCACCCCGGCAATGCCAGGATCTCCTCTGGTCGCTGGATCAGGTCAGCACAATACTAAAGTCTCTTATGACTAGTGTCACAGGTGAAGTGGTGGCTAGCACCTGAAGAAAGCCACTCCTGTCAGGTCTCCCTCTTCTCTCCCCCTGCCACAGAACCAGACTGGCTGACGTGTCATCCACATCCATCCTGCCCCCACGGAATCTTTAAAAGTGCAGAGTAGAGCTGATTTTCAGAAGACATCAGAACACTCTTTAATCTATTTTAGTTTAAGGTTGAATGTGGCTCTGAACAGTCCCAGGGCTTTCTTGGACTTCTTGTCTGTATCCCCTGCTGTCTTTAGTCTCCTACTGAGAAGGCAAGTCTTCCCAACACAGGAGCTTCCCTGTTGGTCTCTATGTCTATGCAACCCTCAGCACAGGAATATCACCGACAGGGGGATTCTAGGGAATAGCATCTCACTAGTAAATCAATGCATAACTTTGCGTACATTCAGAGACAATTTTTAAGTAGTTAGCAGTGAAATTAGTAAAAATAGAATCATAGAATTGTTTAGGTTGGAAAAGACCCTTAAAATCATCAAGTCCAATGGTAAACCTAGCGCTGCCAAGTCCACCACTAAACCATGTCTCTAAGCGCCACATCCACACATCTTTTAATTACCTCCAGGGATGGGGACTCAACCCTTTCCCTGGACAGCCTGTTCCAATGCTTGACAACCCTTTTGGTGAAGAAATTTTTCCCAATACCCAACCTAAAGCTCCCCTGGCACAACTTGAGGCCATTTCCTCTCGTCCTGTCACTTGTTACTTGGCAGATGAGACTGACACCCACCTCACTACACCCTCCTTTCAGGTAGTTGTAGAGAGCGATAAGGTCTCCCCTCAGCCTCCTCTTCTCCAGACTAAACAACCCCAGTTCCCTCAGCCGCTCCTCATAAGACTTGTTCTCCAGGCTCTTCACCAGCTTCATTGCTCTTCTCTGGATACGCTCCAGCACCTCAATGTCCTTCTTGTAGTCAGGGGCCCAAAACTGAACACAGGATTCGAGGTGCAGCCTCACCAGTGCCGAGTACAGGGGCATGATCACTTCCCTACTCCTGCTGGCCACACTGTTCCTGATCCAAGCCAGGATGCTGTTGGCTGCCTTGGCCACCTGGGCACACAGCTGCCTCATATTCAGCTGGGCGTCAACCAACACTCCCAGGTCCTTTTCTGACAGGCATCTTTCCAGCCACTCTTTCCCAAGCCTGTAGCATTGCATGAGGTTGTTGTGGCCCAAGTGCAGGACCCAGCACTTGGCCTTGTTGAACCTCATACAGTTGGCCTTGGCCCATGGGTCCAGCCAGTCCAGATTCCTCTGTAGAGCCTTCCTACCCTCAAGCTGATCAACGCTCCCTCCCAACATGGTGTCATCTGCAAACTTACTGAGGGTGCACTCAATCCCCTCATCCAGATCATTGATAAAGATATTAAACAGAACAGTTGTCACTGGCCATCTACACAGCATCTTACATCCAACAGCAAATATACGATAAAGCAACACTACTTAGGCCAGATTATTGGCTCTTTTTGATTTACAAAATATGCCTGTGCTGCACAGCAATCACTGCCCAAACCTACTTTGTCTCCTCCTTACCCATAGCCATATCTTCCTGGTCTCACTCCTCTGCACTTCTTTGCCCTTCAGCTACTTGCAACTCACTCTGGTCTTCAGCTGAGTGTGAGCAAACTCTGTTTCTCATAAAGCATCAGGCATCCAAGGTTGCATATAATTGCAAAGCAGGCTTTTTAGCAAATGAGCTTCTGGGTATTGGTCATCCTCCAGAAAGCTGAGAGGACAAGGTGGAGCCAGCCCACAACTTTGCTTATAGTAGAAGCTCTGTGTGAGCCTCAGGCTGTGTGAGCCAGGGGGGCCCAGGCTCCCCTATCTCAGGTCTTTCCAGGCTCACCTTCACGTGGGCTGACACATTAGGGACAGGAAGACTGGTGCCACTGTGCATGGTAGCCTGGACTAGACAAATAAATATCTTCAGTGAGTAGGAAGAAAAATGCCATAACATTCTGAAAGGTGTCCTTGTCCCCTTACAGGGCAAGGCAAGAGGTGGTAGGGTTATGCCTGATGAAGATAGGTGAGACTTGGTGGGATAGAAATAAGGAGCTTGTTGGACATTCAGAAAGACTATGTTGAATAAGCATTTTGTTATGTATCTGAAAGGAAGAAAACTCCTATATAAACAAAGCAAGCTGCTTGTAGCATTTTGTGATACTATCATAAACATATATTTCCCTCTAATGCTGGTTAAAGTAACTTGTTGGGATTGGAAGCTGAGATGTGTTTCCCTGTTCACTGTATTTGCAGACTAGTCTATTAGTGTAGACACATTCAGTAGCTTGTACATTTTACTGTGTTCCATTTACTTGCTTATGTAATCAAACAAATGAGGTTTGTGAGGTTTTCTACTGAAGAAAACCAGTAAAAGATAATTTTAAGTATGACTCAAGGCCTGCTGACTCAATGGCAAAGATTCAATTTTTCCACTAATATTTCCTCAAATTCGAAGGAAATGGAGTATTTATGTAAAAAGAATGTTTTTATTTTATTTTATTGTAGTATCTTATTTATAAAATTCTCAAACTAAAATAATCATTTACAATATTATAATAGCCTGTTTTGAAAGATGTAGACACATAATCAGATAAAATGATCAACAGGGAAATACTACATTTCATACTCATTACCTGTAGGGCAAAATTAGGTATCTCCGACTTAGACAGGTAAACGAAGCGGTCAGATTTTCAGATGTATTAGGTATTCAGACATTCTTATGTAGCACATTTCAAAATAGGACCATGCCATTTAACTGTTACAGAGATTCAGGTTTATTCTTGTTATCTCACTCTGGTGAGCAATAAATATAAACCACGGGTTTTATAGATTCAAAAAACCTGAGAGATTTTTCTGAAAATCTTTCAAATAACCCTCTTTTTCTCAAAGCAATGAGAATACTGCCATCTAGCTATACAGTAACAGTATATCTTTAGCCCAGTTCTGCTAGACACAAACTTTTTCAGTTTCAGCTTGGAATAGAGCAGAACTGAGATACAACAGTTCCAAGTGCTTTTCTGTTAATTCAAAGATATGTAGGCACCATTTAGTATTCAAATAATATTATGCTATTATAAAATACTCTTTTGACAGCAAACTGAAAAGTTAGGAACAAGCTGAAGGTTCAAATTATTGCATCTGATGGTGAGCAATCAATTCCTTGCAAATGACTTATTTTACAAATGCAGGATCTTATTTTCAAAGGTTTATACATGCCTTTAATTGAATGGGGTAACTAATAAAGTTAACAACACATATCCGTAAATTGAAGTCTAGATCTTCTTGCCAGTTTAAGATCCACCTACCAAAGACCAGGATTTCTACAAAACACGTTGTTTAACAAATATCTTTGCTATTATATTTGATTCATGAATTGTTTGGAAACTGTTTATATAGAGTGTCAGCTGAACACTCAGTAGGCAAACTGTACTGGTTGAGTTCTGCCATTGGCCATATGGAAACACTTTCAGATAAGTATCACTGCATGCTCAAGATGTTGATTGACCAAGCATTCTACTCAATACCTCGCTGGGAAACTAAAAGACCAAGAGACTGAAGACACATGCACAGAACTTGCCATGATACTGAGAGGGCTATGGATGGTCTCAGCACCTAGACTTGGGAACTAAAGAACTGATTTCCACACCTTATTTCCACATTTCATCCAGAGCGTTATGTACATAGCTGTGCAGAGCCAGACTGTTGTTTGGGATTACTCAGTGGGTAGCTAGAATCATCCTGGTTAAGCTCCTGCCCATCAATTTGAGGAGCTTGTATTTCAGAACAATTTGAGACATGTGACTCTTCAACTTTCTTCCCTAAGCAGGGAAACCTGATGCAATTACATGGCAGATATGCCCCCTAGTTAAACACATGGTGTCATTTCTAAATACAAAGCTATTGGGAAAGCTAGCCACTTCCCACCCCAAGAAGAAATATTCTACATAAGCTAGCACACACACAGTGGGACTCCAACTAGAAAGCGAAACCCATCCAAAGACAGGCATAGCTTAAACATAAAAGGAGAGGATATCTACATAAGTAGTATTTCATATATCCTTACCAAACAAGACACACAATATGACCTATATCGCTGTCCAGGACCAGTTCACAGAATTGTCTAGTCCAGAACAAGAGAGGAGAGGTGGTGGGGTAGCCCTGTGTGTTAGGGAGTGTTTTGNGACCTGACTGAACAGAGAGCTTTGGCTGGGACTCAGGGTAAAAAGGAGAGTTTATGACCTTTGGAAGAAAGGGTAGGCAACTCAGGAGGACTACAAGGATGTGGTGAGGTTATGCAGGGAGAACATTAGAAGGGCCAAAGCCCAACTAGAACTTAATCTGGCTACTGCTGTAAGAGACAATAAAAAACGTTTCTATAAATACATTAGCAACAAAAGGAGGGCTAAGGAGAAGCTCCATCCTTTGTTGTGGGGGGAAACATGATGAAAAGGGATGAGGAAAAGTGCCTGTTCACTGTGAGGTCAGTAGCTGGCATAATTACAGAAAGCTGCAGTATCACCTTCATCAAACAACTGTTCCTGCCATTTCTTCACATGGCTTGAGGACAATTTATCTGCAAATGATTATGGGGTTTGAAGGCAGAAAAAAAGGTAATCAACACAGATCATTTACTCATTTACCACAAAAGTTTTTACTAATGTTACAAGCTGTAGAATAATTATATATTCAGTTGTACCCACACAACAGGGATTTATTGTGCTTCCATCAGCGTTACAGGGACTGCTGACTAAAAGCACTCTGTCTACACAGCATGATTCCCATCAGATGTTTAACCAGGGCACAATCGTACTGGCATTTGGTGTAAGTCAATGAAATTTATTTGCATACTAGTGAGTGGTTTTGGAGAATTCTCGCCCCATTTTATATTCACAGCCCCCTCACCCACCCCCCCCCATGTTTGCTAACTGTTACAGATCAGTTTGAGATCCCTCAATGATTTTACTATTTGACTGATGTTTAAATAACTTGGATATATATACATGCTTATATACCTCAATACACCCATATATACAAACATTGCCTAGCTTACGTAGAACTTACTCATATGTTATTAAAGCATAAAAAAGGAGATATTTGGGGAAAAACTATTTTTTTGAAAGTGCAGACAAAAATTGAGCAAGCCCACAGTGGTTGTTTAGATTGAAATCACTAAAGATACAGCTCACCACAAACAGTTATCATTTGCAAATGAGGATGAAGACTTGCAGAATAAACAATTTAATTTTTGCAGATTCAGGTCAGGCAGGAGCAGTTTATTTCTACTGCTACAGGAGGGAACGCAGAGCAACAGAGGTTCAGCCCTCTACCGCTGTGAATTCTGACTTAAAGCAAAAGTACTAGGGCTTATATAAATCCACAGCGGATACGAGCTGAGCTGTGAGGGGGCCTGATACAGCAGAGCAGCATCTGCATGGAAGGAAACGTTGTCACGGCGGACCTGCCCGTGTGTTCCTAACAGCTCAGAGCACGCACCCAGGGGTACATCTGTTCAGGTCATCCCTCCCTCGCCTGTGACGCTGCTGTGCCCTTCGTGAGCTTCCAGGCCTAGCAAGGCCTGCGTCCACAAAACAACGTCGGTGGAAGAGATTATTTAGGCCTGTTTCCAGAAAAGGCAGAACTACCGAAAATGCTGAGCTCGCGCTATTGACCGATAAATTATATATTATAGTATATATATAATAAATATATATATAATAAATATTGACTGAAAAAATATATAAATGCTCCTCTTCAGGAGGCATCCTCTCAACTGATCTACATAAACTACTTGCAGCTCCTGCTTTTACAGAAATAAATAAATTAAAAAAAAAAAATCTATCATCACCTCATCACGTACTTCTTCTGTAGGCTGACCTGTGTTTCAGCAGTCTTTCAGCTGGTTTATTTACCCTATTTTACCTTCCGATTAAACCACAAATTTAAGAAGGAACCAAACTGAAGTAGGAGAGCTCTGAGAAGAGGAATGGTGTGTTGTTCCTGCTCCTCTCTAAGAATCCACTTAAGGCCACTGTTTTGATTGTTTTGGGTTCAGGGTCTTTCTCTGCTTAAGGATGAGACCAGCATTTATTTCATAGAATCACAGAAAAATTCAGGCCTGAAGGGATCACTGAAAGTCATCTATAGTCCAACCCTCTGCTCAAAGCATAGCCAACTCTGAAGCTACACCAAGTTGCTCAGGATTTTGTCCAGTTGGGTTCTGAACAGCCCAGGGATGGAGGTTGCACGGCCTCCCTGGGCAAACCACGACCAGTGTCTCACCACCTGCATGGCTGAAAAAAACCCTAAAACGTCCTTCTACTGACTTGCAGGATTGCTTGAAAAGAGTGTCACCTTCCATCATAAAACTGTTTTTTCGTTCCTTGTACGTCTTGCACATACCCACCAAACATAATTCTGTGTCATCTAGTTACCTGAGCCCAACCTATCATCTGCTTAAGCCAAGGTTTAGGGTCCTCCACGAGGCCAAACCACATATGCCACCCTCATCCATCTGCACNGCTCCCTCCCCAGCCAGCTTCCCCCAGTTTCTATACTGAGCTTGACATCAGGTGGTATGGAATAGCCCTGATGGCTAATTGGGATCAGCTGTCCTGCCTGCATTCCCTCCCAGCTTCTTGTGCACCTGGCAGAGCATGGGAAGCTGAAAAGTGTAAACAACTGAAACCAGGACAGAAAGTCAAGCCGCAGATTTTTAGCATTGGTTAGGAAAGCGGCAAATACATTATATACTGCCAGATTATATTCAGGAATTCTAACAGCTGTTTCACCGAGAAGTTGAGCTTTCACCGCGAACGTGAGTGTTCATCTTCTAAGGCAAGTGCTGGACATGTAGTGAGACCATTTTTTTAAATTTTTTTTTCACCCCAGGAGTGCAGCTCCTTCCTCCCCCAGCTAAGCGGGCAGTACGTGGGGAGGCAGCCAGCTCCCCCCTGCCCCAGACCTGGCAACGCGCCTCACGCTGGGACAGCCACCTCTGCCAACGGGGCACCTCTCCGAGCAGAGCAGTCATTTTGTCACAATTAAACTAGCACAGTGACATTTGAAACGCGTGACGTAAAAGCAGAGGCTCTCGGGCTTCAGCATGGCCGGCTTTCCGCCGTGTTTTTCCATTTTTGAATATGGTTTTCAACTCCCTAACCAGAAGCCCCAGGTTAGGGCAAGATCTCCCGGCGTTTTTGCCAGTGCCAGGCTGCTGCTGCTGCCGCCGCACCGGCTGGGCCCCCTACCGCCGAGCCTGCGGCCGCCTTGTCCCCGACAGGCGATCAAGTCGCGGCGGGGGGGAAGCCACGGACGACACCCGGTGTTTACGACACACCTTTTATTAGCTGAACGGCTGTTACGAGGAGAACCAAGCCACGGCCACTACGCACCGCGCCCGGGCCCCCTGCGGCCCCGCTTCGCCTCAGG
>VZTL01039409.1:6912-46650 GCA_013400535.1 Scopus umbretta
CCTGTCCCCTCAGTGCTGCCTGTCCCCTGAGCTCTGCCTGTCCCTAACCCTGCCTGTCCTCTCAAACTTGCCTGTCCCCCCAGCACTACCTGTCCCCACAACGGTGCCTGTCCCCACATCCCTGCCTGTCCCCCCAGTGCTGCCTGTCCTTCCAGTCTGTCCCCAACTCTGCCTGTCCCTCCAGCCCTGCCTGTTCCCCCAACCCTGCCTGTCCTCCCAGCGCTGCCTGTCTCCCAAGCCCTGCCTGTCCCTGCAACCCTGCCTGTCCTTCCAGCTCTGCTTCTGTTCCCACAACCCTGCCTGTCCCCTCAACTCTGTCTTCCCTGCCGCGCTTCCCTTGTCCTCTACACCTGTGCCACACTCCACCGAGCTGCCTGGCTTGGGCACCTCTCTCCGACTCTCTCCTGGGCCCATGGTATGCGTGTTCCTTATTACAGAGATGTCATAAATAATTCAGGTCTGAAAAGGGCTTATTTCAAGACACAGCCCCTCACTGGCACTGCAAAATCACCCTCCCCAGACTGTCCCCAGCCCTTTCCCTCACACCTAGGTGGCTTTGGAGAGGTGTAAGCTCCTGAAGTGCTATTGTAGATGGTAGCAACAAAAGATGATGCCTAAAACATTTGTGAATCAGCCCTCAAATGCCTTGTTTAGAAAAAGTTACTACTTACAGTTTGCCATTGCCTTTCCTTTAATGCTAGTAAAGATGAATTTCTCACATCTACCTTTTCCATTTTCCTCCCTGCAGTCAACACTTCACAAAGTGAGAAATTTCATTCTTCCTTTTTCAGACTGAGCTGACTATGTATTGACTCGCTTAACGGGAGAGATGACTCTGTTTCGGTGATGAATTAGGTTCAGAAGGTTTGTAAGTACAAATTGTAACTCTCTGGAGTTTGGAAGACTACCTCTGTGTCTGCTTTCCACCTGGCAAGACTTGCATTGTGAGTAAACAACTTCACTTGTGTTGTTTGAAATGAAGATAGATTTTCATTTTAACTAATAAATACCAACCCTGGCAGAATGGTGATTAGACCTAGTATGGTTAAGGCAGCTGTTTGCTAGATACTTTTGTTTCCTTCATGAATCCTATGCGAATTATGGCACTGTATGCTGACATTTGAAAAAGAGTTAAATTCCACAAGAAGCCATCCTTAAAGAGGTAAGATGAGTACTTTCTCCTCCCTTGACTGCAAAATGTTTGTTTAAACAGTCTGACGGTTTTAAAAAAGGGAAGTCACAAACTTTTGGGACCAAATTCAGGTTTCCAAAAGTGTTGATCAAAATGAGTTCCCTGACCAAAATTGAGGATCACTTTGACGTATCAGCCCCCTTTCATTCCAAAATCTTCTGATGATTCTAGGAAAAAGAGGAATAATTATAATGATGCTTAAATACACACAGCTGTCTACTTCATGAGGTATCATTAATGCACTTCATGGAAATTAAACCTTCAGTTTGTTTAAGATTTTGTTGGCTTCACAATGGCACAATGATTTTTAAGAACCATTTTTTATTATTAAAAAGCCATCTGTGGCTTTAAGCATGTAAGAAATTTGAAAAACATGCTTAAAACTATTGTCACTTTGGGCCTCACGGACAACTGGACTTTTTATACTTTTTTTGTTGAAACTGTGATTCCCCGCTATTGCCTTAGCATTTTGCCCATTGAGTATTTCTGTACTTCTTTATTAGGTAGAGAATCTTTGCCTTTACTTTAAAATATCTCTCTTTCTTTCTGAAAATTAAAAATCTTATTCTGTTCCTTGAAGAATCTCTTTATATTAGCTGAGTTTCACCAAATGCATTTGTCTCCCCTGCCTTGCCTGTGTTTCATCAAAGAGTATGCAAAACATATGGCTCAAATGTAAATACTGTTAGTCTGGAGTGGAACAATTTCAGACAAATTAATCAGGTTCAACAGTAATGTAAGAGATGTGTGGTTTGCTTATTAATAGTAGCCACTAATGTCAAACTTGGTTGTTACAAAGTAGTTTTTTGTATACTGTGTTCTTTAATCTCTGGTAAAAGAGTGAAGGGCTCTGCTCTGCATTCATTAAAACTTCCATTGTGTGCTGATGTGATGTACCAACAAAGAATGGGATTTAGAATTAAAAATCTGGTGATAAATGATTTTATCTTTACATTAGCGGATCATAGTTTCATAGTCTGTAACAGCTGTATTTCTTCTGTGATAGGGTGAAAAATGAAAAGTAAATTCAAGAAATTAAGATAAAGAAAGAAGCGCTTTTTTCCTTGTGAAGTGTAGCCGTTTGAATCTCCATGTGTAGAAGGGAACTGAAACCAGGTCTGGGGAGTTTACTGTATGACCCTTTAAAGTTGCTTGTTGCAGTACTCAGCATCCAACTTCTTTTCTATACTTTCTAAATCTGGATCTGTCTACCACTCAGTCTGAAAAACGGGATGTGAAACGGTTCTTTCATCTCCTTACAGTGATTTATGTGATGATCGCATACTTGTAATGAACTGGGGAGAACGGTAAGAAAGAGAAAGCAGCTACCTGGTTTGATGTCATTCTGGAATATTGCTGGAAATGCAGTAGCCTCCTGCTTCTGGCCGCTTTAGATCACGGGAAGTTTCTGACTGTAAACCTCAGGGAGGTGTCTTACAACAGTAGATATGTGCTTTTCAAATTGCAAGAGGTTTGGGTAATAAAACCAAAGAAACAGAATGCTAACGGGATTTCTTTTGGCAGCTCTCCGTGAAATCTCTCTCGTGTGTGTGTGTGTGTGGCTCATTTGCCCATGCATGTTCAGGTCAGTGACTGAGCAAGGTTGGCTGTCTTGGCTGCAGAGGTTGAACTGAGCTTATTATACACTTAGCTGGTCTGTTTTGTAAGCAAAATTGAGGCACAGTTGTAAGACTGGCTCTGCCTTTGGTTGTCAGTTAATCTGCTATTCTGAGGAATCTCAGAGAAGATATTCCACGCTGGTATTATTTAGTGGTGTCTTCCATTTGCTTTGGAAAGCACAATTGACTGCATATGAAACAATTGAATATGAGCTTCTTCATCTCCTCCCCCTCAGTGGAAACATTAGCAGTCTCAGCTGGTGCTTATCGGTTCCTTAGACAAAATTGTAAGAAAAAGTTGCAGATCTCATGTTTTCCAACAGGCTCAAAATTTGTCGCTGAGATGTCCAATCTATCAACATTGTGCTCTTCTCATTGAAGGCAAGGGAAGTTTATACTAGCTGTTTCTTTAAGGTCTAGTCTTGCAAAGTTCATACTTTCGTGGAGAAAATGCATGGTCCTACCCCATGGTGGATGTCACTGGCTTGGGATCTAAGTTTGAGTACTTCTATAAGATTGTCCGTTTAATCAGAAGTGTGAAACACATCTAGTGAACACGAAAACAGAGGAAGGAAACCCTGCAGTGCTTTCTGAATTTAAAATAAATTTGCCAAGAAAAATCGAGGTACATTACCTGATATATGAAAATAACTGTTATGATAAAAATGTGTAACTTTCCATTTGGAAAGCCGTCTTCAGTACCAGGCAATAGTTATACTGCTTACATGCTCAAAGGAATCTGTTTCACCATACTTGTGATGAATTGTGAATCTGTTTTTCTTAGTCTTTCAGTACGAACAAGAACAATTCAGTTTCGTATTTCTGGAGAAGTGAGAAGTAACTCAAGAAAATGACTCTGATTGTTTTTTTTTTCATGTTTATCATTGAATCTGCCACTGGTAAGTATAAATCCTCATTTCAACAGTAGAACCTTCAAAATACTTGCTGAATATGTGGCATCTTCTTGACAGTTGCTTAGAGTGGGGAAAGTTTTGTATTTTGCAGCTGAAAACAAAATCTTAAAAGCTTTGGCAATTTCAGTCCAGCTCCAGACTTGGGAAATTTGATCCAAAATACCAAAATTGTGAAGTAAAAAGAGTAGAGATGCTACCTGGAGACGCGTGATGATATTGTGTGGGAGCACGGCTGTATGAAGAGCCACAGCAATGAAGAGAATGAATCTACTTCTTTTTGTGCCATTCAGAAGTGCGGTCGCAATAGTTGCTAAACAATAATCTCTGAGAACCTCAGGACAAATAGAGACCAAAGGCTTATTTTATTCTTGCCTATTAATGCTAGGCCATGGTCCCTTTTCTGTATTTTTTATGACTTCTGTAAGCAAAGGTACATTTGGGAAATGTTATTGGAAAAGCAGACTTTGAGACTAAATTTTACACACATAATCTCATTCCAAGGTAACTTTTCTAAAGCTATTTGAAGTTTTTAAGAAATCTAGCTGCATAATGATTTAGTTTTAATTAAGAAGACAAGAAAATGCAGATGTTAATTCATAGGATCTCTGCTTTTATGGCAGTTGACCAGTTCTGAGGATTAGCCATATTTGTCAAGATAAACCATATGTAAGAATGTCTCCTTTCCCTTTCCATTTGTGGCAGCTGCTTTACTGTAGAGTGAGGCCAGGTTCTGCCATTTGTGCCCATCTGATTCTGATACTGTTGGACCCATGTGAAAGAATCTTAGAGAAATGCCCTTTTTTTACCCTCCTTTGCCTTCTTGTTTTGCTTAGGTGAGGTAAAGGCTTGGAAAACGGAGTTTTTAGACTGAAATAAATATTGTTGGAATAAATAAATATTGCAAACCACTCTGCTGAAGGAAAGTCTCTTTATAAAAGACCAGTGGCACAGCAAATCAATTTAAAGTCAAACTAATGTCATTTTCTGAAAGAAGTTCTTGGCTTCCTAATGTATCGTTTTTCCTCTTTCTCTGAAGAGAAGTTGTGTCCCCTTCGTGCCTCCATTGATGTGCTAGAAGGGGAATATTTTTTCCTTTGTTATCTTGAGTCAATGCAAGAACATTTTCAGGAAGAAGCATACACAATAAACTGGTACAAAGAAAATGCTGGAAAGCAGCAACTGATAAAGGAAACACACAGAGTTGTTTCCAAAATGAATTTTCTGGAGTTTTGGCCAGCTGAACTCAGTGACTCTGGGAATTACTCTGTCACTCACAGGTAGGTACATGAGCTGGTGGGTGAACATCCTGCCTTTTGCACTTGTCTATGAAGAAGCTAATTTCTTTGTCTTGCTCTGTATTGCTGGTGGCATCCATACAAAGGAGGTACAGGGAACTGCATTAACTGTGGTGTCATTTTCCACATCATTTCACAATAACCATCCAGACAGACCTATAATATTTACAAATAGCTACAGGCAGATGCAGCCTTTTAAAGGTTCTGTAAACCTTTTGATAAGGCAGGTAACATTTCTGCTGGTTTGTGATTAATTACCCAACCAAATGAGTGATAGGCAACCCTTCTGTCCACTGCCAAGTAAAAGGAAACATTTGCTTGTCTTCTCCACCAGACTTGTTCTTCCTTACTGTGTTGAGCAGATCTCATGCTGTGAGGCTTGCCAAGTGGTCTAATTTTATAGTAAAGTAACAAACAAAGAGTGGCATAGCTGAACTCTGGTTTCTGTGCAAACCTTTGCATGCTTGGAGCCATTCAATGAACAAATGGAATAACTAGATTTGATTCCTTACTGCTGTAGAACATCATGAGTCAAAAGGAGAAATAAGGGTGGCCCTCAATTATTTGTTGGTAATCTTCATCAGACCACCATGAAAGACTAAAGGACTAAATCAAAGGTTTGCTGCATGGAGTTCTTATGACTAACTCGCACAAAAACTGTAATACAGCATTTACAACTGAAGCAATAATTAATTTTAAGCAGATTATTTTGCATGTAATGATTTGCACTGTCCTCCAGGTGATATTTTTAAAGTTCTTGCCTGGTTTGTAAAGGTTATGGGACTGTGGATACTGGAAAATGCTCTCCACTTATCTCCAGTAACATCGCAGACAAAAGTTTGATAGTTTAGTTTTAAGCTAGACTTCAGTTGTTAACTTCCAAGTTAACTTGGAAGCTGAAAACCTGATGTTTTATTGTTCTGTGTATCATTATTATTACCATCTTAATGATAATCTTTTAAAAGTACTGAGTCATGGTATCTGAAATGCTAAATATAATAAATTAAAAGTCTGCTGGTAGAATATTTCTTTTGGTTTTATGCGATTTCTTTTTAATTGTAGGGCACTCTTTATCCAAATAGTAGGTAAAGTATGAGAAAACATTTACTCGTGTGTTGAACCCAGTCTTAAGAGAATTGTCTTTAGGGGTGATGAGTGCGGTAGTTTGGCTACTTTGTTGTGCAAGGTCACGCAAAGGTGGTGTATTACTTGAGTATAGACATTTGTCTGAAGTAGCACAGGTGAAGCCAGCTGCTTGGTTTTGGTGTGTAGGGGTTAACATCAGATAATACCTGACGTAGGCTTGTCTGTTGTCATGGACCTGTACTTGTCATACCAAGTCTGAATTGGGCTTTAAATTTTGGCTTTATCGATGGCCTTGATCAGTCATCTATGCTGTCACTTCATTAAACCTGGTGCTAAAAAGCCCTTAAATCTAATGACTCACTCTACTGCCAGCACCTAACCAGTGGTATAAAATGCATGCTCTGACTTACTGTGGCATGCGGAAGGATAGGTGGAGAGCATACCTGAATCACCAGGCTCCTGAAGGAGGTTGTCACAAGGAGTCTAAAATAAAGGACAAAAGAGAGGAAAGCTGTGATAACCTTAATTCACGATCCTTGTGGTTTCGTGATTATTTTAAGGACTTGGAGTAACAACAGTAAATCGACAGTAAGTTACAAGAACTCTGTAAATGAATATGGAAAAAATGTAAACTTCAAAACTGAGGGAAACAGCCTTACATACAGAAGAAGGAGATAGCAGGAAAAGACCTTAAGTAAAAGCATTAGGATGAAGTTTGTTAAAATAAGTATTTGTTGGAAAATACAAAAATGTCTGAATCCTTTGTGAAATGTGATTTACTGATTTGCTTAGGCAAGAAACTGCGAAGAAAGATTTTGATTACATTTGGCATTCATTTGGAATTAAGAGGTTTGATTTTCTGCTTTATTGTTTCATTTTCTGGAGCTATGTTATGCTGCTACATTTTAAAACTCAGTTTATAAAGAAAGCATTTTTATGTTGGGAAAAAAAAAAGTTCTTGGATTAAAAGAATATACTTTGATCACTCTGAAACAACTTTTTTCTGTTTTTTCCCCCCAGAAAAGTTCTTCCTGGTAGGCCCATACAGGTACCCATTTTTCTGTTAGGATCAGAATGAAGGCATATGCCAGAATCTTGCAATCCTCATGAGGGAACTCTTTACAGGTCTCACCACTGGAACAATAGGCATAAGGGGATTTTTTCATGGGATTTTAATGGGAACTTAGGCTTAGTTTATATGATGGTTCTCACTATTGGTGAGCTTATTAAAGCAGTTATATTTCAGCAAATACAGAAGATTATTTGCAGAAGCAGTTTTCTGCAGAGACAGAGGACTTTTAGTAGTCTCTGTTGAGAGGGAAAAATTGTGAGCTATTGTGGACTACTGAATTGGTTTAAGATTTGGTAAGAATGACAGTTAGAATGGAATTAGTTTCATTTCAGAGCATTTATAATAGGTTAAAATTTTGGTTTTGAAAGCAGACGTTCTAAGTGTATTTTTATTTATCTTTTTTAATTTCAACTATTTAATTTAGAGATAGGTATTTGTAAGCTATATCGGAAATGATTTTTAGAGTGCTTATAACTCTTTAGGCAGTTTTAGTGAGCAAAGTGAGAATTAAATATTCTGCAGATTTTCAAGAAAAGTAAGACCACATATGTTGACAGATTTTGCAAGCTAATTAAATTTACAGATTTTTTTCCTGATATTTTACAACTGACAATATGCAAGAAGTGAGAGGTAAAAATGATGTAACAATGTACTTATGCTGTATTATCCACTTATTTTTTACTTAAAGAAGAATCAGAATTTTTCCAGTTAAAGCAGAAATGTCCTGCTGAGACATAGCATAGATAGCTAAAGCGTGCATATGTGTGTATTGATGTGTTCACTTGTGTTTGTTAGTATAGTAGACTTAGGATATAAATTCAGGGATTAATAGATGTCACCTGTAAGCCTGAGTGTGTCCATCTTCAGCAACATTTCTTGAAAATAAAGTATTTCATATGCACTTGTAGTGGGAGTGGTAAGCAGAAAAACTGTCACACATCTTTGGCAGGATTTCCGATTTGTATGTTTTTTCATAGCCTATATCCTGTGGTTATCAAAGAAAAAAAACAGAATGCAAAAAAGCAGGTCATCTGGTTGCCCTGTGTAGGTGACCTTGAAACTGAGGTAGCTTACAGGTTCCTGAAAACAAACAAAAGTACAGAGATCCCTGATAAACACATGATACATTTTAGGATCCTAGTACTGCTCACTTTTTCAATGTGTTTAGAAGACTTAAAAGCAGTGGGAAGACACACATTTAGAATCCATATTGTAGATTGGAAGGTAGAGTGACAGTTTCTTGCAGTAGATTGAAATATTGATATAACACTGGCATGTTGCAGTGAAATAGATAAAGGATGACTTAGAGTTGGCTATGTATCCAGTAAACTGGGTTTATATTCTCTAAGGGCTTTCACTTCCCTGTATCCGCTCCTGAGTCGAGCTAATTTTTGTTGTTCCTTCTTGGTGGGTTTGGTGGGGGGAGTTGAAAGGCTATTAAGCCAGAAATGGTTTTGTTCCCCACAAATTATCACTAAAGAATTTCAACAAGTGAAAACCAGGATAGAAATATAGCAGCTCAGACACTAATAGTTTAAACAATACAACTTAATGCATTTTTTTGTTGAAAAACATGTATATGGCTGGCAACTAGAAATTATGTAAGCCAAATTCTTCTTAGTTAGCATAGGTATAGTTTTGCCACCTTCCAGGGAGCTGCTCCTTGCCAGATTTTGGCTCATCAAGCAGAGTATCTTGATCCACTTTGGGTGAAATCCTCATATTTGTTGAAGTGATTTCACCAAATATGATTACAGAAGAAAGCCTCTGTGGAGTGACAGTGCTGAGGAGAACCTGTGGCTTTATTGATCCTTTTCTTCCATCTGCTGAATCTAGATAGTAAAATCATATGTAATTTATGGCTAGACCTGTAATTGCCTCTCCAGCAGTATATATACTAGTGTGATGCCTAAAGAAACACACAGACTTCATGGAATTAATTGGAACAAATGTTTACGTCTACACCTAAATTCATCTTTAGGTACCTTTACTGTCAGGGAGAGAGAGAAGCCTTTCTGGGGCACAGATTTTCTTGTCCTAAACCAAACATATAAAATAGGTCACGTAAACAGCACTCTAAAAGGGTGACTATTGACTGTCATGCCACTGCTGACTGTGATTAGTAGCTCTAATTTAAATGTGTGAATGTGATGTTGAAGAACAGGTGAGAAGGACTCCACCCACTGCGAATACCCATGCAAGTACATCTCTGATGGAAGTTTTGATAAGTTTTTTCCTGTTTATGACACCATAGTTAACTGATTGAGAAACCAACCACTATGTTTTGATTTAGATAGTCAATTGCAATTATGAGCAATGAATATCTCAAGTGAGTAAGTAGAACAGGGAGAACCTGTATAGACTGAAAAAGGGCTACAATGCAAAGAGGGTGAACAAAATACATAAATACATCTGTTTGGAGAGCTTAGAAAGGGGAAAAAAAACAAACCAAAACTTGGTCTAAATTAATCGTATAACTTATATGCTGATAGGTCTTCCAAATCTTGTAACAGTAAAAGGCATGTTAGTCAAGAATGGTATTTAAGCTGACACGCTCCTCAGGCTTGCTTCTCCATTTCAACTGCTTTGTTTCCTTAGCCCTTCCCATCAAAATAATTCTTGACTAGTTTCAGTTCTCCTTCTTTTGTTTTTCTTGGAGACAGAAAGATTCAAACATATTCATGAAGATATGACTGACACTGAAGGGAAGTGCTCTGTGCTTTTGCTTTGTCAGACCCTACTTGTTCAGTAAAAAATGAGAGCTTTATCCACTAACTGCAAAATCTTACTCATTAGCTTACAGCAGCATATGACTTTCTAAGCCCTAACTTCGAGAAAGTTATGCCAACTGTGCCCAACTTAAGCCAAAAGTCCTCCCACTTCTTTTCCCTTTGTAGTCACGTATTTGAACATAACCAGCAATGAAATAACTCACAGCTATAATCTGATTCTTTAGAGGAATATGTGGATAGAATGTAGTAGATATCTGAATGACAGTGGTCAGTTCCTAGATATTCAAAAGAGGCATTTTTGGAGCATATTCACCTGATCTTTTATAGATACTATATGGGATGTGATGACTCTGCTTTAGAAGCCATAGCTCCTGGCTCTTCCACTCAACCTGGGGTGGCCAGCTACTGTAGATCTCTGATCAGTGCAGGCTGAAAGACAGAGAGATGAATTCTTTCCAAAATGCCTTGTTGTGCAGACATGCTTGAATCCATAAGTGATTCTGTAATTCATGAGACTTCCATAGTTTAGAAATATTTCCCAAATACCAGTGACTATCTGCACACTATCAAACGATGAATAATGTTGTTTTATGAACAATAGCAGAGTTGCCGATCTTATTATTGACATATTTTACAAATATATTTTTCAGTTACTGCTTTAAACCTTAGCAATGCATAGGAGATTAAACCTGAAAAATCATTAGCTGATTCCAGGTCCTAAAACTCTTGTATGCTCACTTGTAAGTATACATGATGCCACAGATTGTTGCATCTTGTACTGGTTGATATAGCATATATTGTCAAATTTCATAGATATAGTTGTATTGTCAAATGTTTTGTAGTAGATTATTTAGTTTAGTTAACCTCTTTTGTTATGGGAAATAGCACATATTTGGGGATGGAAAAGTAATAAAGGGGAATACAAATAATTAGGTCACTGTAGATATACTTTTTACCTAACAGATGTGTTAAAGAATTTATTTGTGTTTTATAGTGTAACTCACTAAGGTACATTCCTTTACAAAGATCCTAAAACTGATTCTGCTAATTTTTTTTCATAGCAATGGAAAACAAAATTTCACAATTCAAAAATGGACCTTGAATGTACTTGAAAGAAATAAAAGCAGCTGTTTCAACAAAAATCATTTAACTACAGAAATTAAAAATGCTGGAACTGGTCATTCACTGAAATGCAGTGATCTGTCTGTCAGTGAAAATGACAGCGTAACATGGTACAAGGTAACTACTGAAACAATGTCACTCAAATCTTTGGCTACAGAAAAAAAAATCTGACTGCAGGGAAAAGTTAATTACAAACAAATTTTTAGAAGCATCTACAAACATTGTGAAGCTTTAATTTCTCAGGCTATTAGGGAAAAAACCTTTAGACATAAATACAAAATAAAGTTTTTCTCTGCTCTCAGGTTTGTTAGAAAAATGTACTGGTGATCAGGAACTATTAATAGACTGGTAGTTTGGAATGGTAAAAGATCTGTGTGCTGTTTTAGCCAGGAGGTGGTTTAGCCAGCTGCTACTTTGCTGATACAGATACCCTGACACTAAACGAGATGCCAAGATACTTGTTTTACAGCTGGCATATACTTGTAAAGTAATTGCAAACTTTTCAATTTTGCTGTTTCTGACCATTTTTTACAAAATGGATAACAGATCCTGTTCTGTTCATTTTAGGAAAACCATCAGTCTTCTCTCTACCAGCTTTTGTCAGAGCATAGACGATGTTTGTGTAAGCACCTGTAACTGTTGGGTGTTGTGCTCAATCATTGGATGAAGCACCCTGAATAGGTTTCTTCCACCCTGTCCCTATGCATCACCTTGACCAGTGCTCCTTATTGCTCTCAGGTGTCCTGGTTGGAGTAACAGATCCTGTTCACTCCTTGTTGAATCAGTTTCAGGAAAGGATTTTGACAGCTTAGGTACCCATACATTGGGATTCTGCCTGGCAGAATGTGCCACAGCCTTGCTTCCTTGTCCTTTGGGGCCTGGGAGGATAGCACCTTTGATGGATAGGGCCACAGGTGGATATGTTTTCCTCTGTAAAGGACCATACACCCGGCTGACCTCTCTCTGGCTAAGCTGAGTATACCAATGCCTAATATTTTAGTGCTTAATACTGTGTGAGACAGATGAAGCAGCCATCCTTGAGTCTAAATATCCTTTGGCGCTTGACTGGGTGAAAATTTTCAAAACCCTCCTATCACACCCTAAGCTGAGATAGATAAAAGCGGATGGCCACATATGCCTTTTGTATAAGAGCCTGATAGTAAGGATATGCATCCAGGAAATGCCCATTCCCTGGACAATTTCCAGCAGTGATCATCTCCCTTTTTGATCTAAGGTAATTCAGAACAGAACCAAATATTGCTGCATCATCACAGGACATTTCATGTAGCATGTGTTATGAATTAAAAAAAACAAACAGCAAAACAACAAAAAACCCCAACAACCCAAAAAACCCCAGAGTTTGTTTTGGGGGATAGGGAGGGTAAACAAGTGTGAGTTCAACTCTTGTCACCCTCTGAGATGGTCACTTTCCCTATTTTTGAGGTATTTTGCTTAAATCTGAAAGCTTCTCATAAGTCTAGACAACTTTTGGCCACAAGCAGATGACACTTACAGACCATCATTTTGAACAAAATAGATGAGTGCATTTAAATTCCCATTACAATATTTTTATACTCAGATACTTACTTGGAATTGCAGTGCTCCTTAACTTCTAATGGGTTAAACGTTCAAATGTTGCATTTAAGCGACCATGACTGAAAATGGGGCCCCCACCTCTTTTGGGTCAGATAAATGTCATTGAAATAGTGAGAGAGTGATGGTGACACTTTGTTTCAAAAATCATTGTTAACTTTTTTAAGGTTTTGAAGGTGTGTTTGCTACAGGATAGTATTTTCTGTCTTTATTGATGCAGGACTGTAAGAACTATGAAAATGAAACAGAGCGGGAACTGGATTTTAAAACCTTAACAGTACAGCACTCTGGGATATATACCTGCAAAATTTTAATCAGCCATGAAGGAAAGAGATATCACAGCACAAATACAATTAAGCTAGTAGTAGAAGAAGGTAAGAAAGCTTTCTGAAATTTTGAAACACGCTTTTTTGTTCTCCTTACTATGGAGATTTTTAATTACAGATCTCATTTGATAAATATATACAAGGGTGTGATCAAATCTGTTAATCTGAATTATTTTGCAACAATTTAAAAAAAAAAAGCAGAAGAAGTTTATATGACATATTACCAATTTTGGAAATGTATTTAGTATGTTTTCCCCACAGTTTTATTTTTTTCAAAATTAGCTGCTGTAAGTCAGTCATACACACTTACTAAGAGTTTTGGGGAAAGCCTTTCCAACCATTGTAAATTGTGCACTGTATATGTATGCATGTGAAAAAAATTCAGCAGGACATACTGTGTTTTAAACTACTCAATAATGCCAGAGTCCAGATATTGTTCTTTGAATTAAATCTAATCTATGTGACTAGTTTTAGAAATAAAGCAAATGTGTTATCTTTACTGTGGTAGAATGTAACCAAGCTATTACCTCAATAGCAGTACTTCTTTCTGTTTTAGATGCACCAGAGGCTGTAACTTTGGAGATAGTTGGACGCGATGAAGAAATTGAAACAGAAATAGGTATCAAATTAGTACAAGAATCTTTGTGGCAGCTACTGCATATCTATGGTTTTGTTCTGATCTCTTTATGGTTGATGGTCTGGTTAAGTGTAATCAAACTAAGAATTGTGTGCGCGCCCTCCTGGATCTGATACATCTTCACATCTGGTTATGTTTTGCCTAGTGTGTTCCATGATTGATATACCAGTACACTAAATTTACCCTTCTACAGAGGCAGAAGCTGAGGTTGCTGCTATAACCAGCAAGAGCAAGTGATGGTGATGATAAAACAGTTTTCCATGGCTTTCTTTTGTAGATAGCAAACCCCACCATGTGATGTGTGGAAGACATCTGGTTCGTTCAGTGAACAGCAATAATGAGTAATCCCCTTAATACCTGATGCAGTTGAGGATGTTATTCTGCAGGGAAATGAGAAGTGTAAGGGCTGGCAGTCCTGGCAATGTGGGCATGCAGATCTGCCACTGTTGCAAAGAATTGGTTATAATGTCAAAAGCCAAACCCTTGACTGCACTTCTAGCTGTGAGTAGGTTAGATAACATGGTCTTCAGGCTTCATACAGTGTTGGACAGGATCCAGGATTTTGTGATTGAGGCTGTAATTAATTTTTAAAAACAGAAATTTATCTGTCTTTTGCCTTTCTTGTGCCTGACAGCTTCTCCCATCTGGTTACCCAGTCCTTCCTTTCCAAGTCTGAAAAATCGTATTTGTCTCCTCTGTTGCTTATATGTGTATCTCATTTGCTCAGCCAGGGCTTCAGATGCTAATTTTCCTTCCTTCCCACAAATACCAGTTGGTAGGTCCTTTTTTCCAGTGGTAGTACCCAAATCCTATGATGCCTCATGACTCCCAACCTCCCAGTACACCCTTCCTGCACAGTTCTTCCCCCCTTAGCGTGCTTGTCCCAACCCTTAGAAGGTAACAGCGTTCAGCATTAAATGATTATGAATCATCTGTCTTCCATCTCTTATCTGCCTTGATAAGATTGTTTGACAGGGTCATTGAACTACCTGGTGAGTGATGAGGCAGATTGCAT
Organism: Scopus umbretta; assembly: GCA_013400535.1. Taxonomy (NCBI): domain Eukaryota; kingdom Metazoa; phylum Chordata; class Aves; order Pelecaniformes; family Scopidae; genus Scopus; species Scopus umbretta. The sequence goes on from VZTL01039409.1 coordinate 21,516, forward strand.
GGTGGAGAGTGAAGGGAATTTTGGATGGCCTTTCAAACTTGTCATTGCTTAGATGGTGTTGTATAGTATTTCCCCCAAAATACCTGTTGTGTATGGTGAAAAGGCTAGAGTTGCAAGATAGATGATAACAAGAAGTTTAGGTCTATGTTTCAATCTGTGCAGCTGTGATTTGTGTTTCTAAGGTCTGAATCGAAGATGGGCAGATTTTCAGCTGGATTCTGCTTTAAAGGTTCTTCAGCAGTTCCACTGGAAGCATCCACTTTAATAAATCTCAAGAAGGCAGCTTGTAATGTGTGCCCTTAGAGAATTCCTGGGCAGGCCTCGCTTACTGAAAAGCATTTATGCACAATGGCCCGAACAAGAACTAACACGTGGCTTTTGTGGCTTAATAAAGGGCATTCTGGATGTGTTCCCTGGAAATGATGCTGGCATAGCCTAGAAATGATGTTGTAAAGTTGCAGACACCCTCAGGTCAAGGTTACCATGAAAATGTTTAAAAGAAAATGCTTTGCAAATCATCAGATCTCACCGCAGAGCTGCAGCCTTCTGCCTTTATTTTCCCAAGTGTACCGTTGTCTTTTTACTTTTGCTCTTTCTTATAATTGACCAGACTCTAAGGTGTGGTTCCTATCTTTAGGATAGTTCCTATCCTATCTTTATCTTCCTATCTTTTAGCACTTCATTAGTGCTCTGAAATACTACAAAGTAGCTGACTGGCTAAGTGACTTATTCACACATTCAGGATTATGCTGATTTCCAGATGTGGAGTTGGGATCAGAATTTCTTCTGTGAGACTTCACCAGGGGCTCGAACAGGTTTTGTTTTTTTCTCTGAGTAATAGTGTATACTTTAGCTATTGTAATCAATTGGTTGTAATTCCCCTTACCAGTTACTTACTTTTACCTGGCCCTGGGGCACTGGTGATAGGTTGTCCTCTCCTGTTCTCTGACTGCAGCACACAGTTTACTTCATAGATTCATAGAATATCTCAAGTTGGAAGTGACCCATAAGGATCATCGAGTCCAACTTCCTTTAGTTCTCTAAAGCCTGAAATGCTCTAGCCTATTTAAACTCCTCTGGCTGTGACAGAGTTCATCTGAGAGAAAGCAGTGGATGGCTGTCACTCTGCAACAGGGTGCAAGAGAGCCCTGTGCATGTTGCCGAAGCCACCACCAGTGCAGGTGGAACATGTATGAAGCATCATGCAGGGGCTACGAAGTCCAGAAAGGAGCACAGCCGGTGGGATACGTTGCCTGGAAAGCTGACATTTTACTGCACTGTGAACATGAATGCTACTTCTGACTAGATCTTCTCATGTTATGCTTTGTTTAGGTAAAGAAGAGATACTCAATTGCACAGGTTTCTTGGGTTATTATATGCGAGAAGATGCCAGCCTCTACTGGTTAATTAATCAAACATTTCCAGACAAATGCTCAGGTATCCCCAAGAGTGAACCTTCAATATGTGAAGAAGAGTTCAAAAAATTACAGTAGGTTTCCTGAAAATATTGCACTTTCGTTTGTATATGATAATGTCCTGTACTTTGTGGACTGCAAATTCAGTAAAATGTCTGAGGGTATTTTAGAACTTTTTTCTAAAAATCTGCCTCTCAGCTGGTTGTATGTTTCTGTACAGGTAGTGTTGCTAACATCACTCCTTGTTGCAGGTTGGGAAACAAGTTCTATATCACAAGGCTACTACGGATTAAAAAAGTAACAGATGAGGACATGCGTCACAATTTCACCTGCATTTTTCAAGCTGATGAAAGAACACAGATAAAAATAATGAAATTGAAAAAAGGTACGGTATAATCTTGTTGTGGTTTAACCCCGATCGACAACTCAGCACCACACAGCCACTCGCTCACCCTCCCCCCGCCCTGGTGGGATGGGGGAGAGAACCGAAAAAAACCCCTAAAACCCGTGGGTTGAGATAAAGGCAGTTTAATACAACAGCAGAGAAAGATAAAATAATAATAATAGTAATGATAAAAGCATATGCAAGACAAGTGATGCACAATGCAATTGCTCACCACCCGCTGACCAATGCCCAGCCTGTCCCCGAGCAGCAATCCCTGCCCCCCCAGCCAAATCCCCCAGTGTCTATACTGAGCGTGATGTCAGGTGGTATGGAATAGTCCTATGGCCAGTTTGGGTCAGCTGTCCTGGCTGTGCCCCCTCCCAGCTCCTTGTGCACCTGGCAGAGCATGGGACGCTAAGAAGTCCTTGGCTTAGTGTAAGCACTGCTCAGCAACAACTAAAAACATCAGCACGTTATCAGCATTGTTTTCATCCTAAATCCAAAACCATAGCACTATAGCAGCTACTGGGAAGAAAATGAACTCTGAATTAAGCTGAAACCAGGACATCTATGAATCATACTCGTCATACATAATTGTTAATCGTGCCAGCCTTCTCATTCCTGAGGGCAGGGTGCTGATTTCAGAACATCTCTCCAGATACACCTGTGTGTTTATGAAGGCCCTGATTCATCTAGTGCTGGACCTAACAAACCCCTGGGTGATTCCTTCTGCTCCTTCTGAGACAGGGGCAACAGGGGTTACTGCTACATCTGCTAGAGCAGCTGTGTGAGGGCTCCATAGTTCAACCTCTCCTGCTGTAGACACAGCTGGGGAGGCTGAGCTATGCTCTGGCTGACTGATCCCTGGGCTGCACTTTGTTAGATCCCATGACAGAGCATTCTCTGTGCTTTCTTACTCATCAGATTGGTGGGATCATGGAAGTTTACTACCCAAAACTTGGTGCAACCCAGAGTCTGCTGTTTTGATAATTTTGTTTATTAAGCAGCTCTTTCTAAAATTAAAATCGGAGGTTTTAGTTGGGCTTTTTTGTGTGTGTGTGTTTGGGTTTTTTTTCCTTCTGGAAAGGTCAATCTTCTATATTCCTGATAATGCCTGAAATGTTCTGGCTGACTGTTTCTCCCTTGTCAGGGACACTACCCTTTAGCTATGGAAAACTGACCTCTACCATATAGTAGTACTTCACAATTATAGTCCAGACAGCCTGGAGATTCACAGCAAATGGGTGTTTGTTTCCATTTCTTCCTTCTTGTTTTCCATCTCTCTCAGAACTTTCCAAGCTTTACTGGGAGGAAATACGTGAAAATAGACTAGTCAAAAGATGATGTATATGATAAATCAAATTAAATACAAAGTACAATGAACATGACTTGACAGTGCCTTCATAAAGACTTCACAAAGACTAAAGGGTTAAAAATATGTGTTTGGAACTAAAAAGACAAAGATAACAGAAAAATAAGTAAGGGGAAAAAAAACCAAAAACCAAACCCTGAAAGAGACTAGAGACAGAAAGAGAAAAAAAAGGTCCTGGCCAAAGAGATTAAAGGGGATATTAAGGACTGTTGTGGATGGACTGAGGGAGCGGTGAAAGGTAAAGGATAACAGGAAATAACAAAGAACCTGAAGAAAACTCATCATAAAAGTGGGTGCCCACCAGCCTGGGATACTGTACATCTATAAGGATTTGTAGTGTCAGTCTTGATCCCACATACAGTTCACTTACATATGGTGGGTGTATGAATGCGTACAACTTTTTTCCTCCAGTTTTTAGAGTAATCCATGTTCTGTAGTTCTTCTCTATCTCAGGACAATTGATGAGCATATGTGCTTGAAGTATTAGCAGGAAAGGATTCACATCAACATAGTGATTTGTTTTGGGGTGATTTTAAGATGCCATTGGTATTGAATAAAGCAATCTTGTCATATAATACTCTTTGTTAAAGCTATAATTCCCTGGGTTTCTGTTTTACAGGGAACACCCACGATCTGCCTGTACACATATTTACGACTGGAATGGTCCTTGCTGTACTATTTCCATGTGTTGCTGTAGCTGTGGTGTTTGTCTGTGTGATGTTTAGAGTAGACTTAGTTCTATTCTACAGGAACGTATGCAGAAAAGACGACACCACTGGAGGTATGACTTGGGTGATGCTGACATTGAAATAAGTGTATTGATTCCAAATAGTTTCTGGTAGGTTCTAGAAAACAGTAATCTTTGAGGAAGAGATAAAATAAATCCAGGAGTTTTGTGAGTAGAAACAGCAATGAATATGTAAGAGACAACTTGATGGTTAGGTGCTAAAGTGAGTTTGTTATACACCTAGGGCATTACCAGCAAATAAACACAGTGAAGAAACTACCTCTGGAGCAGGTAGTGGAAGGGACATGGTTAGACGTTGTTCAGATGTACTCTGTTCTGCCATATTCTTCATCACAAAAATTAATGAAGTTGGAGAATTTTACAATTATCTATCTCTAAGGAGGATGAGTACTCTGGAGTTGTCAGACAGGCAGACTGAGAGAAATTTGCTTTCACCTCACTGATGCCCTTCAGTGAGTTGAAGGTTAAAATGCTTCCTTGACTGTGAAGGTCACTGCAATGTTTATAGGTTTGTCACTAAATGCATTTAAGGAGGGAAGGAGAGCACACTACCAGTATCTTACCAGGCAGCATCGCTGTGACCTTGACTTAAGGAGCAAGCCTGACAGTTACCCAATTCTGGGTATAATATTTCTGAAAATTTTGGTGAAAAACAGGCTGTGTATATGTACCTGATTTTCTTAGCCATCCTTAGTCTCTAAATCAGCTTGAATAGAGCTTGAATAAACTGCAGTGGTTGAAGATTTCTCAGTAATGGGTGGATGTCATTTATGCCTGCCAATGATACATATATATATCTGTCGATGTTAGGTATCACTGCGTACAGTGGCTTACAGGGAGGATCTCCAAGAACCTGGACTAGGCCACCCTGGAGAAACTGGTTGTCTGATACTAGGCAATGGATTTTCTACTCCTAGAGCTCTTGCATGTGTAGGGTTTCACGGGCTTTAGTTTGTACTTTCTTTTATGAACTACATGTAGTAGCGTATCCAGAAAGGGAAACAAAGAAATACAGTTTAAGATGCCAAGCCCTATGTACTGCTGTATCAATCCAGATAGTTGTTCTGTGGCCAGGTTCAATTAGGTATCACTCAATGTGGTAAATCTGGCCTCTAGATTGGTCTTGGATTTTGTGTTTGTAAATTACTACTCAAAGCATGACCAGACATGGTATACTCTTATAATTAAAATAATAAATTGGTTTATTCTCTTTTGCCAGTACCCATTCTGCAGAGCTACTTGACAGTCTTTAGACAGAGAGTACAATAAATGTGGAAATCTGCAATATCACTTAAATAGTGTTCTTATCAGGTCACAGACACATTTTTTGCTTCCTTTCATTTTCTTGATCATCACAGATTTGACATTAATTGGTTAAATTAATCTGATTTTTTTTAAAAAAAACACCTTAATATAGAAAGGATATGTTATTTTCAAACATTTGCCAAATGCTATCAGAATCTTTTGTATCAAATTTAAATTGATTGAAGATTTTTTTTTTTGTTGTTTGAAGACTATTTGAGTTATCAAAGGAAAGAGTGGGAGTTTCTAGATGCTTTGCTACTGAGACAATAACTTCGAAAACCAGAATGGTAGATCAGATACTGTATTTCTAATGGTTACTAACAAGACAACAATTGGTGATTTCTTTCCAGATGGAAAAGAATACGATGCATTTGTGTCTCACCTGAAAGGCTGCATTTCTCCTACTGAAGAAGAGAGAGAATTTGCTTTGAAGATATTACCCATGATATTAGAAGAACACTTTGGGTACAAGTTATGTATATTTGAGAGGGATGTATCCCCCGGAGGAGGTAAGTGTTTTGAATATACTTGTCATTAAATAGGCACATCATTTTCACACAAAGGTAGAAGTCTGTAATTAGAAGGAATTCTGTCAAACGTGTTGTGCATTGAAATGCTACATTTTTCAGTTAATCTAGACTCAGTGCATGCAAAGTTCACATGCACACATTTTACATATTTAGTAGATATATTTATGAATTCATATACACCTACATACAAACACACAGACACAAATATCTTTAATTACACAGAACCAAGATGAACAGATGAAGAAGCTAGCATGGAGAAAGTTAAGGTGAGAACACAGAAGATGTCAGATGTTTCACAGTAATGGTGCTCTTGCTCTCCTTTTGCTGAGAGCAGGCACCTATGAATGAACTCACATTTGCCGCACAGAGCAGCTGGTGTCTCTGGTACTAGTTATTCTCAGGTAACATGTATGTTTGCTCTATCTTCAGTGTGTTGGTTGAAACCATTTTGCGAATGTAATGGATGACATAACAAAATAGAAATGAGAACATAGAATTTTGTTTCTCTAAATGGCCTATGGATAGATGGCCTTTTGCAGATGCTTAGAAAAAAAAGATACTGGGGGATTCCATTTAGTCCAAAGATTTAGTTAAGGAATAGGATTTCATTGTTAAAAACACAGAACAATAAGGTCAGTCAGCCTCCTTCACATAGTAAGATCTTCCCTCCTTGTATACATTCCTGACATATTTTTCTGATCTGAGAGGTGCCACAACTCTCCCAAGCCATTTTTTTCCAGTTATTCTCTCCCCTTAAGTAATTTCCTTTTCTCTGGTCTGATCCATTGTGAATATGGAAAACAGAGTATTTTCTTCTATTTACAGGAGCCTTTGATGTGTTGTAATATCCTTGTCAGACTCCTTCTCCTCTCAGTTGTCTCTTCTTTAGTTTGCAGTTTGCTTTGCCTTTCCTTAGAAGGCATGCTTGCTAGATCTCTGGTTTCTATAGACCTTGTTGTCCCATGGTGCTGAAGCAAGCACAGGAAGTTGTGCATCAGAATTCGATTTGGTCCATGGGCGTTTAAAGGGTATCACCATTTGATTTCATTCATTGCATGTCCTGACAAAAGTCATGGATCTAAAACACAGGTGGAACTCATCATGGCAGCACATGCTAGTCTTCTCAACCTTGTATTACTGGCAGTAGGTCTGGATATTCAGTGACAGACAGGAAGGATTAACCTGAGAGTTTGGAGAGAGGTTGCTGTTAGTGACTTTCTGTGGAATCACTCCAATGGTATCTATTATGAAAGGGCAAAGAGATGTCTTGTCGGAGGAAAAATAGATTTTGCTGTCACCTTCTATCCCTGTGACTACTGACAGACAGCTGCCTAAGGTAGCTGGAGATTGTATGTAGATTTGTCTGCTCCAGAGAGCAAGCTTTGGCCATATGTGAGCTCATTTTTGCAGTTTCTTAATCTGTAATTCATATTAATCTCTTCTTAGGGACAGGATGCTTATATGCGGTCGCCTTATAAGGGGAACATTTTTGGTACATGTGAGATTGTTAAAGAGTAAGTCAATTCAATGTCTACCCTTTCAAACTAGTTTAATAACACACTTATCTTTAATTTTCAGCTGTTGTTGATGATATCCATTCATTCATTGACAAAAGTCGAAGATTAATCGTTATACTGAGCCAGAACTACGTTTCTGACAGAGCCATGTACGAACTTGAGAGTGGACTGCATAAAGCCCTAGTTGAAAGGAAAACTAAGATCATATTAATTGAATATATGCCTATAAGTGACTACAATTTCTTGCCAGAATCACTGTCTCTTTTACCATCAAAGAGGGTTGTGAAGTGGAAAAAGGATAAATCTCTTCCAGTGAATTCCAGATTTTGGAAGAACCTTCGGTACCTGATGCCTGCGAAACCTACCAGGATAAACACCAAAGGGCACTGTAATAATCTTGACCTAGGCTCAGGACAGGCTCAACTACAGGCTGAGGGCTGTGACTTTAATGCTGTTGTATAGCAATTCTGGAGACAGAAGATTTTGCAGAAAAATGCACATTTTGCTAACTACTAGAAAACACAAACTGCACACTTACTTTAGGAAGATAGTGTTCATAAGAGGCCAAGCCTAAGATCTGAGAAGAATGTAGAAATTGTTGCAGTGGCTAGGATGATGTTACCCCTGATGCTAAATGCTACCCCAGAGAAAGCTTCCTCAGCAATCTGCACAAGGAGCAGAAATTTGATTCTGCTTAGGACTTACCACATGGCATGAAGCACAATGCAAAACATTTTGATTTTGCATTTTCCAGTAATGTTAGTTATACTTGCATACTTTTTGAGGCCCCTCAGTAAATATATCAGTATTTGTAAAGTATTATTATTTAGAAGCTCTTAGTTTTGTATTTTGGTATTTCCTAAGGATCCTGCTTGGAAGTAGACCCAAATGGCTCCTGCCCTAGAGAGCTTGGCATGCAGGCTTTGGGCAATGTCAAGCAGAAAAGTCAAGTGAAAACAAAGAAAAAGGTTAGAAGGAGTAGGAGAGATTTGGTTGGGCTAAAGGTATTCACTACTGACTTGTATGTAGTCTAGACAAGCCAAGTGGGAGTGATTTGGAGGAATGGTAAAGAATGTTTCCATCCTCCTATTTCACTGAGAATACTGTAAATGCTCATTTTGGCAGGGAGAAGAGGGGGATGGGATAGAGATAATAGTAATTTGTTCATGGACAATGATATCTACATTATACCCTGAGCTGCCTTCCGCTGAGGGATGTAGGGGATTTATGTGAAAATGAGATCTTTGGTACATGCACTCCTAACCCTTTGGAACATTTGTACTTAGTATTATTTTTAAAAACAAACTTAGTAATGCCATTCAAAACCATGGTAATACTCCCTTATTATTAGCTGCCTGGCAGAAGATACCAATCTGACATAAATTCCTGGATAAAATGGAACCGTATTTCCTCCTAGTACCAATGGGGAGAAATCAATGGAGAATCATTTTGGAAGATCTTCTGTCAGTTTGCTAGGAGACCATCAAGGCTCAGTCCACTCTCATCATTGTATTGCGTTCAACTAATTTAGTTCTGAGGAGACCTCTCTGACACTGTTACTTAATTCATGCAGCTGTAGTGAAGGAGCTCTGTTACCTTCTCAGTGCACTTGAGAATACAATTGGAGTGCTAGGTGTCATGGTAATGTCTAAAGATTCATGAGAGTTAAATACTTTGTTGTTTGTCAAATATCCTGTAATCAAACATAGTTTCTGACAGATGCTCAGAGTCTAAGTGTGGATTTACAAAAAGGAGGCAACACGGTTGACAGGTTAACACACAGATGAAAAGGAACAAAGGAATAGGCACACATCCATGGTGTCCTTCAGATCTGCTCCAAGACATGTCCTTCTTTCTGTCAAGCAACTAAAGAGCTGTGTGATCCTTAGCTAAAAGCCATTCTCTGGCTTATGCTTTTACTGAAGAGGATTTCTGCTCTGTAGATATGTGTGTCTTTATATTTCCAAATCTTTCTCAAGGTTCAGTTCTTCTCTACCAGTGTTTCCTATGATTTGTAATCACAGATCAATTTTCACATTCTCCTACAGGACTAATGATTGCCCCTACTTCAGCAATGCCATCGGACATACTGGGCACATCCATTCCTTGGCCAAACAGCTGACAGAAAAGTTAGTAACTTTCCTGATACTTAGCTGAGGTGTTAAACTTGCTCCTCAGCCACATAGTTTTTCATATGCTGTTGTCAATGTATTGCCTAACAACATAAAGTGTCAAATGTGTGATACTATGCATGTGAGTATGGATAGTGCACATGGTTTGTTAAAAGCTCTGGACTGAGCCTACCCTCTATGAGAATCAGCTACTATAAACTGAGATTGAATTTGCCATAAACGCCCCCTCACATCAGCTTGGACAGATGATGTGACTGCATATACCTGCTGTATCTCATGAAGCTGTACACTGAAGATTGTGAGACCATACAGAATTTGACCACACTGAGGTTTTACAGAATACCAAAGGACTATAAATAAGGAAGGTTGAAAACTAAATGGCATTAACTCCAAAGCTGCTTGAATGCCAGCAAAGCAGACATTCAGATGTAGTACAATGAACTACTCAATATCTGTAAAAGGGCAAGTATTTTTGCACAGAATGGTATCATGACAGTCATTTAATCTCTACAGCTGATCATCGCTGCCCATGCTGTGGTAAAGGGAGACAAGGGAAATTAAGGATATGCATCCTCATATTAACACCAGATATTGTTCTTTTTGCTTTTATATCTTGAATTACTGACTTTAATCAGGGCTTGGAAAGGCCTGCTTTCAGTTTACCAGTCCCTAGAGAAAAGGAGCAGCTAATATGACTTTTATAGACTGTAGTTGTGTTGATTTGCTTGGTCATGTATATGTCAATTTATAAGTGAATTCACATGATAGTTGGTTTGAGTTAATGGGTCATTTCAGTGATTTATATTGCATTTTTTGTTCCATTTTTGCACTGAATAAAACTTTACTTCCCCCTCTCCACATCTGTAGCTTCTGGGTTTGCTGCAGTTAGACAACAGTAAGTGTCAAAAATCAAACTTACACTAAGAAGAAAAAATGCAATAAAAAGCACAACTCTTGTTAAACCTGCTCTCCATAAGCAATAAATGTCTCATTTGTACTGTAGAGGAATTTAAACAAAGCCAAATTCAAAGAAGTGATTGGAATACGTAATTTCCCAGAGGAGGATGCAGATGGGATCAGTGAGGAGACAGCTGTTGTGAGACACCAGTCTTGAGGATTCTTGTCTTTCTTGCACATGCTACAACATGGTACGGACTGTGAGAGCATAGTCTGTGTCTGCATTTTTTTAGTATTCCTGGTTGATCACTTTCTGCCATAGACAATACAGGCTGGATGAAAAAAAAGTATCAAAGAAGCCTTCTTGTCTCTTGATAATTTGAACATGAATGTTGGGCAGAGTTGGGACTATTATATATAGTATCAGTATTATAGTGTAGTACTGTATAAGGTCCTGGAAATGTAGAAGGATCGTAAATTATAGTTGTCCCTGTGTCCTGCCCTGTGTGTTCACCTTCAGGGTCTGCACCAAGTCTGGAGAGACTCTTTGAGTGAAGGGGTCCCTCCAGTTGGACACCCTGTCTAGTTCCATATCCATAATTTCTTTCTACTATAAGCACTTCTGTTCCTCCATTGCCATCTGCGTTCTTTACAGAAATATGAGAAGAGGTGGAAGTCACAAACCAGGGTAAATGGTAAAAGGTCATAAAAAATAGACAGAAAAGTAAAGATTAGCAGATAAGAAGATAGATGTGTGAGTCTGGCCTGCAAGGTTACTCTAGAACTGTGGTTATATATTAAAGTCCTTTTCTCTAGCTTTCTCAGAGAAAGTAAAAAAAAAAAAGGCTTTCTTTTTAGAGATTACTATGGTCTGGCTTGCACAGAAGAGGCAACTTTTACATCATTAAAACTTATATATTTTTAATAAAATGTTTGAAATGTTGCTTTCCCTAATGAGATGCTTGTGATGTAGTTGAAAAGTATTCAGTGTTTTGAAAAAAGAAAATGTGATTGCATTTTTGGGAAACAGTTTTCTGATTTAGTGGCTATAATTAGATGAAGTGCCTGAGCGAAACAGTAGTTACCAAGCTTTCTGCAATAGCCACAAGTTATGTAAAACACAAAATGGAAAAAAGGCTCCACAAGAATCTATTCCGGTTTTGATCAACTCATGACAGCTTCCTGTGGTTCAACAATCCAGATTTCCTTACGTTCAGTAAAAGCAGCTGCAGATAGACCACATTTTTTAGTTTCATTGTCAACTAAATATATAAACAACTCATCATGGGCATTTGTGTCTTATATTGCATTGTTTGATCTTCCATCTGGCCTCTATTGGTGAGATACAGTATGTATAGCAGCAAGATATACCACAGTCCAGTATAACATATTAGTTGTTTATTACCTATCAAATACAAAAATAGAGTCCAGTACATTGATGGCTTAAGGTATTAATGAAAGATAATAAAAGAGATTCACGGCTTATTGCTCTAATTCTTTTGACCACTACCATAGTTAAGCCAATTTCAGTCATGTGCTGGAGACCTCATTTCAATATGGGGTTACAAAACTGTTTACTGTGCATTGCAGGAAAATTGTAGCTGTTTGAGGTGAAAGAATGCGGTTCCATAAGAGGTTCCAAAACTATTCGTAATGCTGTATGAATCTGACTTTTTTAGAAACAACTGGTCAAATTCAGAAGTGACTGTGTCTATTCATGAAGAGCTGTCAGTACGTAATAGGAATAATCTGAACAACCCTAGCGAAGTGATCTGTTGAGGGACTTCGTTATTGGGTACACCTCATTTCTGAATTCAGGCATTCAGTTGGAGACTTGAGCCTAAATATCCAACTCAGCTGTGATAGCAATGCCTCTTGTCTGTGTATAGTGGCTTAATATGTAGTATGTTAAGCATATTTATTTATGTAGTACTTAAGGAAGATACACCGTTTGGGGACTAGCAGCAAAAATTCAGCTACAAGGAAGGAACTCATTTTGGAAATGAAAACTTGTGAGAACCTCAGGCTTGTTGCCAGCTGCCAGCATGATGAAGGAAAATCAAATGATACAGAGCAAATACCAGTGAAGTGAGACCTTGAGACCTGCAAGGACATGAGGAACACCAGGAGAATTGTGTAAAGGTTTGCTAGGAGAGTTTCAATTGTTTAGGCTGGTAAAATGAACAGGGAAAGGAATAGGAGTGCTGTCCATGCAAATGCGTATAGGAAAAGAAAAAGCACTAGAAAGAAGAAGAGTTGTTTAAGCTAAGGAACAGTATTCACACAGACATGTGGCCATGAATAAATTTACGATGGGCATTAAAGCCATTAGAACAGTAAGGTCTCCTGTGGGAGTAATGGGGAAACTATTCTGACCTACTTTTCTGCTGGGACACTGTAACTTTCTGAAAGAAAACCCCTAATACAACAATGGTCAGTCATCCCTATCAGTTTTATGTTTCTTGGCTTGCAGTAAGCAGGCTAGACAATCAAGGAAGGCAAGAAGTGTTTGACATGGAATTTGGGGTGTTAGACAATCTTTCCTAATTAACTACTAAAGATTGTGAGAGTGAAAAGATTTTAAAGGCCTAGATTGTGAGTATTTGCTTTGCTCTTTCTCTGTCCACAAGTGATCTATTATGTTATTAGTACATCCAAAGTACTTCTGTTGCACTGACCATATTACAACCTGATGCCCAAGGCAGAATGTACTGTGGTGCAGCAAATTTGTACTAAATAACACCATCTTCCCTTATTCCACAGAGGAGTAATAGGTAAGTTACCCCACTGCTCCATAAGCTGCCCTTGACTGTATGCCATTTCACTGACTGTATATCCTAGTACAAAATGGACAGAAGGCGACGTTTAGGTATTGTTCAGACACCTCCTGTGACAGCAGAACCAACACCACTGACTGAGTGTAAAAGATAATCATAGCGGAAAATTTCTTACCCGCTCGGTGTTAACCATAGCTGGGCAGAGGAGGAGGTGATGTGTAAGCGTGTCAAGCCAGAAAATTACGAGGACACTAAAAAGAGATAATCCTCCCAGTACTGTAAGACTATACTACAGACACACTGACATGGTGCATTTTGCCCCCTGCTTCTTGGCTGGCAAAACGCTTGAGCACAAGTGAGATGGACAAGGTAAGATATGGACCCCCACCTTGACTTTCCACAAGGGTGGGGAAACACTCCTGAGCATGCAGCTTGCAATTTCCTGGAGCTATTGTGTAAAGTATGTTAAATGTATGTGTGAGTGAGTGAATGAGTGAGTGAGAGGAGAGGAAGGGCAGAGAAAGGAAGCAGGGAGGATATTCTGGAGCAGTCCTTTACCCTCTCCTTTATAAACTTGCTCTAGCAGGAAAGGGTAAATATGAACCTGGGAAGTAGAGACATGTGAGGCTGCTTTTTTAGCATATNCCAGTATGACTTACCACTCAGTTTTCTGGCAGCACAGCTTTCAAAACTCTATGAGACTGGTGCTTCTGTTGTACATCTAAGATCTGCTCTAGCAGTTGAACTACTCTACTTAATTTTTTGAATGTAATAAACCTATTACTTGGAGAGTATAACAATTAGTACTTATAATGAACGAAGTATATTTTGTGTCTGTAAAATGCATCTTTGGGAAGGAACCATTTTCTCTTTCTAATAGTCTGAGCAATGGCTTGAAGGTAGCATGGGCTTGACTTTATCTGTGTTGCACTCTATAATTCCTTCAAGAGAAGAGGAGAGTGAAATGCTTTTTTTTTCTAGTCAGAAAGGACACCTTCAAAAAGCTTAAGTCGTTATACTGAAACCTACCTAGATACATTGGAGCCTTTAGTAATTTATAAACCAAACATATATTTCATATTGGGGCAAACAACTGAAGATATTTTAGGAGACAATCACCAAGCTTGATCATCAATGGGCTCTGTTCTGGAAAAACGAAGAGAGATAAAAACATGGTAGAAGCTGCAAATACCCATCTTATATCTCCAAATGCTCAGGATCCAACATAACCAAGCATTAATAGTGGCCATCACCTAAAGGTATGGCCACAGAGGCAACATTGAAATTGCCTCTTACATAGCAAAAAGCCTTTTTAAGCTTCTTGTTGTGGAAACAGAGTAATTGATCCTATTTGCAGTAGAGAGTAAGCTTCACACAAGAAAAGAAGAAACAAGTCTTACTGTTCTTGAAATAAGTCTGATGCAAACTGATGGATCTATATGTTTATATGGCCTCTATTGAAAGGGAGAAGCGGGGTCTGAATTGATGACAAGGTGCTCTCAGATGCTTTCATGTAGTTTGAGTCACTATGCAGCCCGTCTTTTATGGGTTTTACATCCATACAGGAAGCATGGAAGAGGGGCTGCACTGTGTGGGACTATATATGCTGAAGTGCTCTGCCTGCCCAGCAGGTCCAAGGGGCAAGCCCCAAATAGCTCATATTCATCAGGGCTTCTCTTTTCTCTTTCTGCCAAAGCTGCGTTGGGGTAACCAGCAAGGCTTAACTGGGAGGACACAGATAGAAAGTAAATAGCGTGTCACAGCCCCGTTAATAGTGCCCTCTTGCCGTAAGGGTGCGGAAGGTAGCTGAGGAGACTAAGAGTAAGAACTTGGCTCTTATAGTGAATATTATTCAGTGCTGGGCAGAAATGAGGGTCTCTTGTAGATTTCAGATATCACACACTTTTTTGAGCCATCTAGTCGCAGCATTTGTGCAAAAAAAACCAACCCAAAAAAACCCTCCCAAACTTTTACCCTTCCTGCTCTTAAATGAAGAAAGCAAAAAAGTCCAACGTATTTTTGCACACAATGCAAATAGAAGTTTTTAAAACCCAAAAGGCTTTGATCTTTTACTAGGGGCAAACTTTTCTCCTGTGTTCTTTTTACAAGAAAATGACCCGGAAATTTTGAACCGAACACAACTGAACTGAGAAAGGAAGGGATGATGACAGTGAGGTAGAGGAAATTCCTGTAAAGGAAACAGACTCAACACAGCGCACAGCTAGAACTAACCACAATACTTATCATGTAGTGTAGGATGTGCAGGTAAGATTTTTCTGAAATTTTTTTTTAATTATAGCTTTTAGCTTCAGATTTTAGCCCTCCCTACCCCATCTGCTTGACAGGTGAGTTGGTTTTATTGTCTTGGAATGTGCATTGTAAAGCAAATTAATTTTAATTGTTTGGTCAGACAAAACAGTAGTGTCTTAGTAAGTAGTTTCATTAGATTTTTTTTTTTTGCTTTAAAGGTATGGTGAAGCTTTTTTCTTCTGTGTGACTATTACTAATCTTAGTATTAGAATCAGATTATGTTTGCCTTTCCATTGATGTAAATCCAATACAAGACATAGGAATTGATAGCTCTGACACTGAAGTAATTTTCATCAGAATCAGAATAGTCCATCGTATGATTGTGGTATGCCACACTTTACTAGACTGCAGAGATATCGTGAAACCTGGTGCAGCTCTCAATAAATTGATTTTAATTTCTTTTTTCCTGTATTTTGTGTAAATACACACAAAATGCTAAGCAAAAGAGATTTACTGTTTTCTTGTGAGAGTCCTTCAGGTTGAAACATAGGCAAAATAATACAGTTCTTATTCTTCTCCCTTATGCTTCTTTACCACAGGAAATTACGTTAAGACCACATTAGTTTCTTTTGTATATAAGGTACTTTCCAATTAAATAGTATCCTAAATCCCTAGACTAAGGTTATGATAATATGGGTGTGTATGTATGGGCAGGAGAAGGTGGAGAGACTCTTGACAATGTGTTGCCCAGAGTAGAGTGCTTTCTTTTTCTGGCAGATACTGACTAAGATAAAATGAGTCACTGAATATACTGAGTCACTAAATCACCTTGAGTCCACCTGCAGTGCAAATACACCTGAATGGTCAGTTTAAGTTTGTCCTGTTTCAGGTAGCCCCCTCCTTTGGTAATTGCTGTTTGCTTCTGCTGCGAATGTCTCTCTTCCTGTCAAGCACACTTGCAAGGCGATGCTTCTTAATTTCACATGCTACCATACTTTTTAAGCACTATAAAAATGCAAAGTTCCTGAGGTTCTTTAATAAAAGTGTTATCAGTCAGCAGAAAAACTGGCAGTGGTGTATTTTTCCCATGGCTAGCAAAAGACAACAGAAAATTATACCAATTGCTAGCCAAAGTTTTAACATTCATTAGATAACCCTCCCTTTCACACTTCTTCCCCATTCGTGGTGACCTTTTGAGCTTGAAGAGGGTGTTGTTAGCATGGCAGTAAACTGGAGAGCAGAGATATTACATATCCCTGGCATTATTAAATGCTCTGTGAACGGTCACTTGGTGTGGGTTTTGCTACATGTAGCCTGTGTGTCCCCGATTACAGACAAACGGGCAGCTGGGAAGTAAATGCTTCCACTGCTTATCTTGTGCCAGGGTGGCTTCTGATGGCTTAACAAATTGAACTGAGTCACCAGAGAGGACCAGACCTGTCACAGGAGATGGGCTGGACTGGGTTTTTTTGGGATCAAGGGAGCGGGGAGTGGGAAGGACAGAGAAGTAGATGAGACCTTCCCCTTTTGAAAACAGTGACCCATTACATCAGCTCACCTGCTCGAGGGACTGCAGCACTGAATCAAAAACAAGGCCCTTGGGTCCTGCTTGCTACTGGCACCAGTATGCCTTTGCCTTGTGGGCTGATGGGTAACATAACTCAAAACATCATCCTTTGTTTTATACAGTATGAATAGGGACAGAGATGCAGCCCTAATTAATGCCTTGAGAGAGGGCCTTACAGTCATCCTAAATCCAGATTCAAAAGAGTCAGGATCCATTAATCTTTTTGCAGTAGATAAGAACAGTCTTAAAGTTTGGGAGGGCTTTTGCCCAGTGGAAACTGTCTCTTTTTTCAGACTTACTGGCTTGGAGTTTCAGGATGATTTTAAAAGATGCGTGGGGCGATGACAATCGGCAACAGCCAACGTGTAACAAGGCGTTAAGACAAATGAGTTAACCTACTCCATGTGACCTCTGAGCATAAAAATAGATCATTCCGTTCACTTGCAAGGAATAGAGACATGCTGAAGAGAATAGTGACTAAAGTACTCCTCTCTACACAAAATAGCTGCCTGAAGAAATGCGGAGTGGGAGTTCTCTTCACCTCTCTTGCTAGCTCAGTGTGCCCTCGATGCTCTCTTGCTGCCTGCCTATATGAGTCATGTCTGATTTGCGTGAGGTGCCAACAGACAAGGGACTAGCCTTCACCAGACCTTTTCTTTTTTTTCCCTTGGGCTGACTCAGTGCCTCTCTGGCAGCTGTGCAAATGCAGAGTTACTCTGTGGCCATATGAGAAAAGAAAAATGCTCCTTGAGGCCTCAGTTGCACGATGTGAATGTCAGTAAAGTACCTGGCCTCTACTTGCTGAGATTCTGAATCAGGCATTTTAGACATGTCAATCACAGGTGTTGGATATGTTCTTACTAAATACCCAAATTAAGCCATGGCTGTTGAATATGCATGCTTGACAGCTTGCCTTCCCTCTAGCCCTGTGGCTGAGAAAGCTGTGGGACACAGATCAAACAGGAGATACAAAACACTTCATTCAATAGGGTTTGGGGTTTCACCTTGGACAGAATGCTGTAATACAGCGGTCTGGGTGCAGCTGAGTGCTTTGTGCACTTGCTCCAAAATCCTCTGGATGCCTCCAGCCTCAGCTCACAGGTGGCACACCACAGAGCTGATACCTCATGGTAGTGTGGATGTTACCCTGTTTAGCAGGTCTCTGCTAGGGTCATTGAAGTATTGCAGCACAGCACTGAGGTGCAGAAGTGAGGCCTGATGCTGCACACGCAGGTAAGTCATGAAGAAGAAAAGTTTTTCAGGTTGCTCTCCTGACCCTAGTGGACATCTTTGGGTATGTCCATTTTAGCCAGTAATAAAGCCCTACAGGAACACATCTCTTGGAAACCAAAGACCTGGTGTCCACGCAGTACATGCTTTGAGGGTTTTACTCCTGCAGAGTTCTACTACAGTCCCGTGGACTCAATGGCATTTGCAGCTGTAGCACATCTTCAGATTCAGTTTAATCCCAAAAGAATCCAGTTTACACGCTCTGGGCCTGTTTGCCTTCAGGATACAACATTGCTCCATGGATTTTAGTGCCCGTTATGCCTCTCTCAGTCTGTTACTGATAGTTGTCATTAGCTAAAGGCTGATTTTGTTATTTGATATCTTATCTCTCATCTTAGAGGACAGGTTCCTCTTCTAATAGCAACAGGTGCTGAAAGACCTGCATTTCCACTCCAGATGTGGAGTTCTGCATTGCTGTAGGTATGACTATGCAAGATGTATTTAGAGAGTGTTGCATATTGTTGAATATCATCTATCCTGCATTTGTGTGAAATAGTATGAGCAGGAAGAGTCCTGAAAAACCTATATTTAAAAAGCACAATATCGAGGAAATACTGTCTGCTAAGTTTTATAGAGCTACATAATAAAATATGTAATTGCTTATTTATCTTATTGGAGTATTATTTACAAAATAAATCTGTTTTCCTCTTTTACAGAAAGCAAGATGATTTTTAAAGAAAATGTCTCAGAATACCAACCAAAACTGATAAAGAAAATCATGCTGATTTTGTGTTGGATCCTAGCATTTTTTGTCAGTGGGGCAGAAGTTAGAGAGATTAACTTGCCAGGTAAGAGTCTGCTTTGGTGAGGTTTGGTGTTCGTGGCGCTTTCTGACAGCTGAGAAAAGTGGCTCTACACTTTGCCATGCCTTCATGAGGTTTTCCTGTACCTATTCATGTTTGTGGCAGGCAAACATCTGTTTCTAGCCTTTCTGCAAGCTTTTGAAGTATTGCTAATACAGTTTGCCCTAAATATGATTCAAAAATCAGTTCCCTAATGAAAAGAAAAGGGCAAATGTAAAGGAGAATTTCTGAGAACGTAATGGAGCAAGTGAATTGCTTCTGTGACTCCTTGAAGTCTCCAGCAGATCGTGCAAGCCTGTTGGGAGGGAGAAGGAAAAGTAAGGCAGGATGAGGCTGATGTATCAAAGTCTTACACCCACACAGTCTATCTGGAGGAACTTGATCTGATTCAGTTTGCAGACAGAAACTGAAACTGCAAAGAGTCTCCCAGGTGGACAGGCGAGGAACCGAAGATTTCACACCCTCCCTTCTGCTGAAGTGAAATCCTGCCATACTTTCAAGGATTACCACATCCTGACTGGCAGGAGGGGTTAAGTAGCAAGGTTGGTCAGCCTTTAGAGAATTCAGGGTTAGGATGGGTGACCACAGATTTAATAATCCAAAAATTTGTTTAATTTTAGTGGCAGTAACTGAAACATGAGAGGGGAAAGATTTGAAAGCAGTGAGACAATAATGCTTGTCAATCTTACCCTAAACAGGGAGTGTGGCAGGCAGGCCCTGCTTCTTCAAGTTTATGTCAGTCCCTTCTCTATGAGGAGAGCTAGAAAAGCTGCATCTGCTTTTCTATAGAGTTGAGTTTTAACACGTTAGCACCTATGTGAAAATCTTCAGTTCGCTAAAAATCTTAAGCTCTTTTCACATTAGGCTTTTGGAAGAGGCCTAATAAGCCTTTGAATAAACTTTTGAGAACATTGGTAAAATCCATGTTTAAGGAAATCAATTCTCTATTAGCCCAGCATCCAGTCACATAAAAAATTATTTAATACAGATAAAGAAAGGTAAAGTTGTATTTTTGTAGTATTCCTAATTATTTCTTTAAACATGATGACTCTGTGTTCTTTCAAGTGATGCTGATATCTTATTGTCCTGCTTTTCAGGATGTTCCCATGTTGAACCTAAAATATGGTATCGTGCAATTAGTGATGAGGACTTTGTTTTACCATGCGCTTTACCAGATAGTGATGCTACCCACATTTATAAACACTCACTTCTAAAACAACATAAGGTGAAATGGTTCTGGCGTCAGAAAGATAAAGAGCCATTGAAGTCTATCAAGGAAAGTTCCAATCCTGCTCTCCAAGGGGATGCACTTTGGTTTAAACCATTAAGGAACAATGCTTCTGGAGTGTACATCTGTATGATATGGTATGTAATGGAGCAAAAGACTTATAACTGTATAGAAGAATTAATTGTTTTGTCTTATTTTGTTTTGCGTATTAAATGTTTAACTTTTTTTTCTGCATCACACAGGGAAAAAATCCCATGTCTCAAAATTGTTTTGGAGGTTCAAACAAAGAAGTCAGCAAAATGTTCAGGTTATGACACAAATACACTATATCTTCTTGCTGGCAGTGGGAATTCAATAACTTGTCCTGGGACAAAATGCTACAGCCATATAAAAAAGCCAGAAGTAAAATGGTACAAGGTAAGAGTCAATCTCCTGAGCATTCAAAAAAGCCTCAGTGGAGGTATAGCTTTAGGTCTAGTTAATGCTTATGTGCTGTAGGTTCTTGAACTCTTCTTTGGCAGACAATACAGCCTGAGAAATTCAACCCAAAAGCAGAATCTTGAGTTGCTCTATATCAAGTCTGTAAGTAAGAGTTTTTCAGAAATTCGCCACACCTAAAATATTATTCCATGAAATAGAAGCCTAGAAATGCTTTCTCTTCAGCTAAGAAATTTAAGTAATTGAGAATCAAAACAGGTTCTTTACAAAACTGACATAGAATTGAAATTTAAAATTTTAAGTTTTGTTTTGACATTTTGCATTCTAAAAATATCAAATATACCAAAGAAACAGTGGTTTTGCTAGAAACAAAATTCTTTTAAGATTACTGTTTCAAATTGTTCTTTCCAAGGCTCCTGTTTTTAATGAAACACTATTCCACTGAAACATTATTGACCTACTCCTTTTCATATGACCACTAAAATACTTGTAATCTAAAATTTATTCCTGTTATGTTTGTAAGGATTGTAATATACCATCTAAACCTGTATAAATGAGCAAATGAAAATGACTGAAATGTCAATTGTGCATTTTTCTACCTGATATTATTTACATTATGTATTCTATCAAGTAGAATTATGATCTAGTCAAAGTCACTCTTCAATGACTTCCAAACTTTAAATATGATATAACTTTACCTACATCTTGATCTGAAGCCCACTAAATTTAAGGAGATTCTTTCCCTTTTGTGTTAGTGGATTTTTTTCAGGAATTCAATTTAAGGAACATTCTTAGTGATCTTAGAGAATATGAATAAACTAAGCTGAAAAATATGGGGTGCTTTTCAAAAAATAGTCAGTTTTCATCCTTTTAAAAGTAGTGACAATGTTGTCAATCTCAGACAATCCAAAACCATTATTTACTTCTCATAAAAAACATGAAAATGTTTTCAAAGTAATTTATTTAGAAAATAAAAAATACCAACTCCACCAAAAAAAAGGTCTTTTTTGCTGCTTTTCGGTAATAGGAGTTCAATTTAGATTAGGTTCATGATTTCACATTTCTTTCAGCAGCCGCAAATTTTAAATATTTTTTTAAAAAGACAATGGTATTCACATATTATAGACCACAGTTTTTTAATACAACTGACAAATGCCCTGAGACTCCTAATAAATATTTTTTGGGCTTCAGTGGAAAGAGTTTGGCTTAGCCCTACTGACATGGTAATCCTACTGAAATATCTTAAAATATAATTTAATAACAGCAGCAACAACAACAAAAGGACTTGTAATTCCTTGATATTCTTTTTTTTTCCTTAGGATGGTCATCAGATAAAACATAGGAAAAGCAGACAAAGCCTAAAGATTAAGCATAATGAAATCAACTTGAATCCAACCTATGACAAAGATGCTGGAATATATGTGTGTGATTACACTCTATTTGATAACACTACCAAGTGGACGATGAGAACAGCAGTGACAGTAAACGTTATTGGTGAGTAATATAATAACTCAGAATAAAACATCTGAAGTAAAGTATGTTTTCTCTATCGTTTCCTACTGTATTTATGTCTTTTGTTCAAGCTCTTGTTCTGAAAACCCCATAAACTGAATTAGCTACATAATCATTAAAATCCTCTTCCTACTATTCTGAGAACGTCTTGGGACATTGACTAGAACCTTCAATGTTCAGGAATAACATGTAGCATACAATGCCATAATTTTCAAGATCTAATTCGATCTTGGATTTACTGTAGCTCCTAACAGACGGGATTGAATCTACAAAAGGATTTAGATCTCTTGATCTGGGAGTAGAATTCATGAAACTCCAACTGGTGGCAATGTTCTCCATGTTCACCGTCCCTGGAGGTATTTAAAAGACATGTAGATGTGGCACTTAGGGACATGGTTTAGTGGTGGACTAGGCAGTGTTAGGTAAACAGTTGGATTTGATGATCTTAAAGGTCTTTTCCAACCTAAACGATTCTATGATTCTATGTACTGTATGGGTAGTGTTAGGAAGATATTCACATACTAGGAGGAAGCAGTGCTAATCCTTCATGGGAAATGTGGACAAAAGCAGTGTATCTCAATCCTACCTCTGTCCCTGAAGAAGAGGCTTATGTGGAAGTAGGTGTTAGATAAAAAATTGTTCCTTGTGGCATGGATGAGACCTTCGTTTTTTTCACTTGACAGTGATGAGGAAGGTGACGTTGGTGGGATCACTCCCATATTCCACATAACTTTTTAACAGTAGAGGAAACTGGAGACCTGTGAGCAATCTAACAAATAAACAAGGTGTTTGTTGTTGCATGTGGTGTTTGGGGGAAAGCATCACTGCCTGCATGACCTGTTCTTTTAGGCTTTGTATGGATTACTAAATAAAACTGGCCAGAACTTTACAGCACAGTGATATGGCATAGCCTTATATTCTCCAAATCATGGTGACCTTTTCCATAATATTTCCTCTGCTGTCCTTCAGGCAAAGCCCAGATATTGTCTAGCAGAGTGCTGTTGGGCAACAACAATAATGTGCAAGGGAGCATGCTAACAACTCAGGCTCAAGGAAGGGGGAGACTGTTTATTTTGCTAAAACAGAGACATGGTTATGCTTTTCTCCAGTTATCTGTGGTTGAGTGCTGTAAGACACTCTCTTCAGACACTCCAGTCGATCACAGGTCACAGAGGAAAGCATAGCTACATCTATACTATATCCTGAACTGGATGGACCCAGTACAGCTGTTTCTGTATGGCAACAGCACAAGCCCTATTCTCAGCATCCTGGTGGAAAGTGGGCCACTCTGTGGAAGGAAAAACAAAATTCAGGGAGCAAAAGAAAGGTGTCAGGTGAGGCAACCTAGTTTCATGGTCTAGTGATGGCAGTACTTCTCTGAAGTAGCTGGTCCCTTTTTTGCAGATGTTTGATGCATTTGATACTAGGAAGTCATGGGAAAAATATATACACCCCATCAAGACAGCACCTGGAAAACACATCTCACCAACTTTTGAGACCTCTGTGTGCTGCTTTACAAAGGCTCATGCTCTTTCACTCTTCTCTCTTGCTGTATTCCCACAATATTTTCTGAGCAGGCATGGACTAGCTCTGTTTTTATTCTGATCTGGCTGAACCTGAGCTAACACACTGTTATTTTCAGTTATTTTCACTGTTATTTTCTCAGTTATTTTCTCTCACTTCATATTACAGTCAGAAAAATGCCTGAAAGGTGCCATATACAGATATATTTCCCCTGAATCTTGCATACATTTCTCTGCTGTGGCTTGTTTTTTAAAAAACAAAACAGTCATGTGGCACCATTTCCTGCAGTCTGGGACTTTCCTAGAATATCAGAGCTGTGAGTTTTAGCCCCTTCAGACTGTTTTTCCGGAGCCTGGGTAATTGCTTAGTAGATTGTACAAACTGGGTATCATTATCTGTGCCCTTTGGCAGCCCTTGTTTTGAAAAAAACCCATAGTTATTTTAATGCAAGTACCTGTGCTTGTGAGTGAGCTGTGTGTGCTGTATGTGTGCTTACTGGGTGTGGAATGGGGCTTGGCAGGGAACTGGTATGAGGATTGCATCCTTCAGGCAGTTTTGCAAGGGGCAGCCCTAATTTCTGAATCCTAAATAACCTTAAGTGGAGGCTAGATGCTGAGCTCCTCAGCTCACGTGTGATGGAAATGCCTCAGAGTAACTGAGATAGCAGGTCTTTAAGTAGCTACATAAGTTTGTGGTCAAAACTCCCTTATCTGTGCACTGTCACACACCTCAGCAACTGTAAATCATCATCTTGGACTTCGGTATCTAAATTCCACCTAACATTTGAAAAAGAAAATTCTGTAATATATTTCCTCTGGTCTTCTGCACTGATGCTAGCATTATAGTTATTAACAGTATTCCTGTTAATTGCAGCAAAAAACACCATCCATCCACCAAACGTCTTGTATCCCAATGGCGTGGTGATCCTCGAAGCAGAGCTTGGTAAGTTTTGATTCCTCATCTGAAAGTGAAAGAAAATGATTAAATGAGATATTGATAGATAATGACAGAACTTGATAAAGCAAACCAGCTTTGTTCTCTAGGAGTATGAGAATTTTGTATAAAATGTACATTTTTTTCCTGATATATATCTTTGGTGGATAAATGAAGCATCATGTGTTATACAGATCCCAGGCTATTTAAGAGAAAAATATTCTGCATGGTTTTCCTGTGCTAATTTGTTCCAGGAAAGCCACTTGAATTGGAATGCCGTGTACAGTTTGGATTTGAAAGAGTTTCTCTGATGAGGGTAACATGGAAAAGAAACAACAAAGAAAATATAAATGAGAAATTGAATCAGGAAACAAGGTAAGAAAAAAACCCAGCAGTCTGATTAAAACTACAGTCAGCAATTGCAAAAATCCTTCTACAACAGCTTTACTGAATACATTTTACTGAAAGAAACTCGGAAGGTTTTGTTCTTCAACATATTAATGTGTATATCC
>VZTL01039410.1:0-28320 GCA_013400535.1 Scopus umbretta
CCTTTGGAGCACATCCCTAGAATTTAAAATTAAATCGACAGAACAAACTGAAAACTTTGAATAAAAGCAGAAGACATACAGGTATAAGAGAACTAAGGCATGCACGTGAATAAATTTATTTTTATGCTTCATTTGCAATGAGTTTTATCTTGGGGAGGGGAGAGAGAGGGCTCTCAGTTTCAATTTACCTGAAAGTTTGATCAATAATTCTCCCCTACAACAAGCATGCCATCTAATTTCCATCCTAAAATTAACAACCCCTATCCTGAAAGTAGTTCTCATTTTGCGCCTCTTCTGCTTACTGAAAGACTGCACAAGAATCTGGCTCTCTGATGGCTAAAAAATCCCTTCAAATTTCCAGTTTAAATACACTTGAGGCTAATCTGTATGTGCTTGCTCCTGTGACAACCTTGTCCTTGACTTTAAATGGCTCTTTCTCCTTCCAGCCTTTGTGTGTCACCAGATTAGCAAGCCAAGCTCTTCCGGGGTATGTTTATACAGCCTTTCATAGGCAAATATGCACACGCTCTCCCTATACAGCTAGCTGGCTGGGTGAGAGCCAGATGCAAACTGGATGCTGTGTAGACCTGGATAGGACATTACTGAGCCTGAACGGATGGGCTTTGATGATCGGCAGCTTGGTCTCATGTCTCTTGGTTCACACTGAGCTCACCGCTACCCGGCTCACGGCATGGGAGGAGTAAGTGTGTGAGCACCTTCAAAATACTCCATGCGCGTAGCGTCGGTCGCTCCTCTGAGAGCCTCTCCGCTCCTCTGTGCACTCCTCCACAGTCTTGCTGATCTGACTTCATCTCTTCTGAGCAGGGCTTGTCACCAGGCTACCCAAGTACCTCACCCGTGCTGTCTGCTGATGTGCCAGCATGCATCCAGAATGACAAGAGGGAGAGCTTTTGTCATCCCTCCTCCCTGCGCTCCATGGGGATGACCCACAACCTCTAGAAAATAGCTACAAGCCAGGTCCGCTACAGGGATGGCCTCAGAGCCCACCAGCAAGCACGGCTTACCAACACCAACGCTCTGCACCTGGGCGCAGTTTTGTCACTCAATGAGCTTTGCTTTGCTTTTCCACTCAAGGACTAAACAACAAAGCAAGTACAAGAAGCAGGAAGCCACCTATATCATATAGGAAAGAAAAACTTGTCAAATCTAGCAAATCTGCATTTTATCAAATCAACCCAATTTTGTGTTTGAATGTCAGATCTGCACAATTTGCTTCTCATTGTACTTAACAGAAGGCATTGATAATTGTGTAATAAACAACGCTGACAACGATCAAGTGTCGATTTTGCATTTGAATTGTGGATTATGGCAACTCATTCCATAAAGCAGTTAAATCAGTGTCGTGATTATTCTGGCAACCATTACGAAGGACACCACATTTTATGTTCAAACAGTTTGGAAGCTGTGGATTTGAAATTACATCAATGCACAAATTTATACAAAGCGTGGCATCCTTTCAATCGTTTGTGTATTTTCAGGTAGGTCCCTCAGCAGTCTCAAAGCTCATGATCTTAAAAACAAACAAACAAAAAAACCAACCACAAACCCCCGAGCTACCATTCAGACATCTGTAAGTCAGTATTTCCTGATCTATTACTGACTACCTTCAACAGCTGTTCATCAGCTACAGAGCTGCTTGGACAACAGAGCCAAACAGGCATCTTTATGGGACCATGGAGGTTTACTGGATCTACCAGCAAGAGGCCACTTAGTTTTGGCAAACAAAACTTACAAACACCGGTTGTCCTTGGATCACTTCAGCTTTCAAAATAAATATTATCTACAACTCAAACACTGCAAAGGGACTGAAAACAACTGTCACTGACAGATAAAAAGAGGAAAAGACAGATCACTTATCAAATGTACTCACATTTGCTTTCTATCTGTAAATATTAGCTCCCATACATATATAATGTTCAAAACCAATATGGAAATACAAATAAAACTAGATACGATGGAGAACAATAGTTCATCAAAACAGGATGTCCCAAATTTTTGTTACAGCTCTAAAGATCTAACTTACCTAATTCTTTGTAAGGGTTTTTGCTGATCAAATCTTCTCTGCAATAGCCACGTCTACCTCATCTTTCATATGCTAGTATTATTTATAACATGTTGAGAGTTAGGAATAGGTGAATATCAGTTTGAACTCTCTTAATATCTAAGCAGAAACCCTTTGATGCTGACCTTATCTCAAAGGGACGGGGAACACTGTTCGCAACCCCTAAGTTTGGAACTGACTGGGGACTACAAGGCACGAATCAATGAAGATGTCGGGTATAAGGAAGGCTGCTGTATCAAGAGACTTCAGCAACAAGAAACGCTTTCTGCATACCTTTACCCTACTGTAACAGGTGGTTTTCCCCCATCCCCTCATCCAGAAGGATGGGTGCTCTGAACCGCCCTCGCTCGACAGTGATGAATCGCTCCATTCATCAGTTCGCACAGCGTTCAAAAGTCAATGCACGCTTTGAAAAACGTCGCTGCCGCTCTGCCGACACGCTCCGCTTCTAAGGACTCCGAGTTCACCACAGCGGCGTCCGCTGGGAGGTGTATAAATACCAGACATGCACAATACTGTAAATTCACATGAGCTATTAAGTATAAACTGTATAAACTTTAAGGACGTCTAAACACTAACCTCAGTCACATTCAGAACGGTAAAGCTACGAGGGCATTTGCACAGACAATGGTCTAGGAGTCATGTTAGTTCCCAGGGATTTCGCAAAGCGTTTTTCTCTTGTTACCTTGGTAACCGCTACCCTGGCACCCTTGTTGATAAGCTGCACCACATTCTCCACTTGGCCTTTGTAGGCGGCTACAAGCAGGCGTTCTGAAAGCAAGGCGACCACATCCTGCTGGCTCATGAATTAGGAGAGAAGGGTTTTCAGGTTTCTTCGGTCCAAAAACAAAGGCTTGGGATCAGTGCAAGCAGCATGCAGGCAGGCGAGGAAGGATCCCAGCTCCCTGGACAGTGACGTTATTGCTATGCCATCCTCGGGACCTGTGGATCAGAAAACAACACTGCCGTCAGCAAGGTTTCAGAGACGGAAGCGCTGCAGCAGCTCCTCCCCGAGCGTCCGTCTTCGCATCGCTTTGGGAGGGGGTGACAAAAAACCCTCAGAGCCTCCTGAAGACATTGCACTTCTGTGGCAGTGCAGACAGCAGCACATTTTCAGTGTGCCCTGATTCCCCTAGTTTGGGACAAAAATCCTTAAACTTTCTGAGAGCTTAACTCTCTTTCAGCCTAACCTGTGTTTGTGTGGCCCCCTTTCATTCTCTCCTTCCCCCCCAGGTTTCCCAGACCTTAATTAGCCAAGGACGGCTTAACTACCTCCACTGCTAACAGTAGCTCAGCCTGCGTTGGCCAAGGGAACAAGAACAGGTTATAGTTACTGGCTGCTGATATAAATATACAAACCTCTGCCCTGGAAGGGCTGAGTGCAGTCAGCAATTAAAGGCAGCTGACCATTCCCTCACGAGTATAAAATGCTTCACAGCCTCCCCTGAACCATCCCAAGGACACCTTTGGGAGGGATCACAACCTGCAACTGGGAAACACTCATCTTTGCTGGCAGCGAGAAATGATGTTCCCCCTGCAGTGCTGACATCACGCCACACTGACCCCAGAAACAATTCCGATTTAGCACTCGTCATGCAAACTTGTGAGCATGTTCTTCTTCCTGGGCTCCACTGACCCATCCAATGAACCATCAGAGCTGAAAAGAGACTTCTGACATAATTTCAGAAAACGTATCCACAGATCACTTTGAGCTGTAGGATCCAGAACCTACCCAGTCTGGGAGGATTTCAGCTCTACCTGTGCTTTTCACACTTTGGTATTTAATCGTTTCAGCCCAGGAAAAACACCTTCAAGAGAGCCAGTGTGTATACAGATGATTTATCTTTCTCTCTCTCTTGAAACATCACTGCACCGCTCCTTATCAGCTACCAGTATTACAGGCTTTGCATAGTCTAAGGGTAATTGTTACAGGCACCAGATGATCTTGGAGATTCATAGTGGAATACAATGTCTTTCACCCGTATGTTACCCCTTTGAATCCATCTCAAAACAGCAACAACTAAAAGCTATTACTGCTTAATGGCTTTACTGCCCCCCCCCCCCAATTGATTCATTTGTCTCGGTTTAGCTGATGGTACAAAACCCTCCCCATCATAATCCCACCACTCAGATTACTGACATTTTTGCTAACAGCTTCAGCGGGGAGATCATCACCAGAACAGCAGAAAAGATTTAATTTCCATCCTCATACCAGGAAGACACTCCCAGCAACAAGGAGAAAATGCATGGGTGGTGGTGGCACATGAACTCCCCGTCTTGTAAACACTGGGGGCGAGACCTTCTAATGAACATCACTCCAATGTTATAAGATCGTATCCACAAGTACACCTCTGCAATAAAAAGGTGCTGCAGCCCTATTTAATTGAATGGTTAATAGGGTATCGTGATCCTCTGTCTCACCGAAGCAGTGTTCAAAGTCTTTGGACCCTGCACGATCGCTGGTCTACACTAAACGTTTTTGCTCACAAGCTCACGTATATTAAAACCATGTTGGTTAATTTGTAGTAGCAGAAGATACTTGCAGAATCTAATTTGCACTCCTATGTTAATTTGTATGAATGAATCTTAAAACGCTTTATAAGCATTAATTCTTATAACACCTTTGAGGTGAGTATTAGGCTCAAGAATATTACGCACATTTTGGAAAAGGGCCCTTTAAAGCACAGTTAAGTTCCTGGTTTCTCCAAGGTTAATAGAAAAGTTATGACAAAGCCAGGAAATAAACTCCAGATAATTGACTTTTGGTTTCTAAGTATAAGTGTTAGGCAATACTATCTCCAGGTAAAAGATTCACATTAGCTTTTCTTTCTTTTCTTTACCCTCCTCTTGCTTTCTAGGTGTGAACATATTTGGAGCAACATGGAAATAGCTGCACATTTATTCAGAGAAACAAGACAAAAACTTTGCGGGTCTCAAAAGCAGCACAAAAATGGACATCAGAGAAGCAGTGCTACACCCTGTACCACTGGTCCGGTCCACACCCTCAATGTGACAGTCACAGTCACAGTTTGGACACCCTGGCAACACAGAAAAGATGGAAGCAAGAAGAAAAACTCCCTTGTTTCCTTCACCAGCACTGTACACATCATCCTGCCCCTCCGGTACAGTGATGTGCCCAGTATAGTACAAACCACATAAAAAAGCCAAGAAATACAGACGGCCTACACTTAATAATACGATCTGTGAAAAGCAACCCAAGTTTCGATCTCATCTCCCTAAGTATTTGCTTTCCAGTGACACGTTATGGAAGCAAACTGAACCCCCGAGCCCAGTGGCCCTGCTCCCAGTGCCTCCCTGACCCTCCCATCACATCCCAAAGCAGCATCTCCATAACCCAGGAGCGCTTCCCACTTCTTCCCTCCGTGACTGGCACACAGTGCAGGGCAAGCCTTACAACAGGGATCTTTCTCCATGAGCTTTTCAGGCAGCGAGGTGGTTTGTTTCTGTGTCAGCCCTTGCCTGTGCAGTGGTGGTTTCCAGATGAACTGTAGCATCACTTGTTTGTCCCCATCCTTACACCTAACGTGGCTGTCCGTACACTGGATACAGTCACGCACAATAAACTAACAACTCTGTGCATCTTAAAACGTCTGTGGTCAGACCCTGTTTGGTTTTTTTACCCCTTAAGGTCAAATGAAAGCGGTAACATCATTGACATGGAGAGATTTTTGTATTATGCAAAAAGCTCAGTGCAAACATTTTCAGCTCAATGCTGACATTTCTGAGCAAATTCACAGAAACTGTGGATGCTCGTTACGACTTAGCCGCACTGCTAGAACGACACACTAACACCTCAAATGACTTGCAACAGTGCAAAGTTTAGTTTCTGCCACATCTGGTTAACAGGTATGTACCTACACAAGGTAAATGCTGGATATCATACTCACTTCCTAGTTTGATCCTTCTCCCTTTCTCTCGCTGCCTTCCCATTACTGCAGTACGTTCCCCCAGGAGATCATGAGCCTTCTCAGCCTGCCATGCCCTGCCACGCTGGAGTGATGGATGGCAACGGCACTGCTGTTATCGTGTAGTTTGCCTTCTTGCCTCTTCCATCGCTTGGATCACGTATAAAAGCATAGCAAGGAGTTGATTCGGCTCTTGGTCTTTCACAGATGCTTCCCACGTTGTCCAAGTCTCCAGCAGTCGTTGGTCCCCCTTCCCGAGGGCAGTCACGTCACAAGTCTGGCTCCTGCTCCGGGCTGTTTCACAGACGGGCGCTCGCACAACAGGTCACATTCCCCACGCTGGCTGCTTTACATCTCCTCAGCCGGGATTATTTGCAACTCAGAAAAGAGCATCCGATTAGGAAGCCCAGACAACCGAAAGACCAACTTTCCTTTTCTTCTGAGCTGGTAGGAAAAGGCGATGGGTGACCAGCGGGGAGCGGGAGGTGGAACAACCTTCTCATTCCACCCCCCGACAGAGCCTTCCCCAGCGCAGCAGCCCAAGGGGCAGTGGCATCGCTCCCCGCCAGCTTTAACTCTCTACACGCCTCAGACGTACAGAGCATCTTTCCTTGAACACGCCTGCACCCGCAGCAGCAGGAGGAGGGTACCAAATGCCCAAGGACTACAATTAAAAGCTCGACCGCCCCTTTCACAGGCAGATGGTGCAAAATGAACCCGACAACGCGATTACAGGCACTGCACCGCACCCCTGCTGCCAGCACCTGCTGCCCAGAATTAAATCCCTCATTATCACCTCCCAAATCCAGGAGCTTGGGGGAGGCACAGAGCACGGGAATATTCAAACCTTCTGCCTTCAAAACAAAAAGAAGGATTTTGCTTTAACGTATTTTTAAATAAGAAACAGCCATCTCTGTGTTTCTTTGTTTAAGATCAGATTACTTACCTGGGGGCAGGCTGGGAAAGCAACACCTACTTCCCCAGTGAGCCTCTCCAGGGAAGCCAGCCAGGTGTGATGCCCACA
Source organism: Scopus umbretta (assembly GCA_013400535.1). Classification (NCBI taxonomy): domain Eukaryota; kingdom Metazoa; phylum Chordata; class Aves; order Pelecaniformes; family Scopidae; genus Scopus; species Scopus umbretta. The sequence continues at coordinate 7,034 of VZTL01039410.1, forward strand.
GGTTCAGTTGCTCTGCAGCAGGGCGATCCCTTCTGAGGATAACCTGCTCGCCCCCAAGGATAACCTGCTCACCCCATCGGTGAAGCGTGGAAAAGGACAGGTTGACCGTGGATTAGTATTCCCAAGTGGCAGCAGCGAGGCACCGTCCCCAGGCGCTGAGGTCCAGCTCCACAGATGATGCCCGGAGCTCGATGAGTCACGCCGCCCTACGGATGCTCTAGGAGATGTTTGGCCAGGAAGAGCACAGCGTGGCGCGGGTGGGCAACCGGCTGCTCAGTGGCAGGGCAGTAAAGCTCTCAGCTCCAGCCTCTCTCCTGGGCAACTGGCAGAGCAGTCGAAAAACATTCTATGCACCTTCCCCCTCCCCAACTCCCTCCCAAACTGCTGCCAGGCTGCTTCAGCGGCCGCATCGCCTACGCATCCGTAACAAAAAAGTACAGGAATGATGATTTTTTGAAAGCCAAGGGAAAGTCCACGACATATCAAACATCACAGATATTGCAAGGTTAGGCGATAGCCTCTCATAAATTCACAGAAAGGATTAAAAAACCCAGCTTCCTCTCTGAGGGAAGAGAAAAAAGCTGAAAACTATGAAGATTTAAGAGATATGAGCTAATCAACTTTATAAGGTCCCCTGCACTAAATGGAAAAGATGCAAAGCCAGAGCACAGGTGACTCTCAGTACAATCACCAAGTTAAATTAGTATCTGAATAAAAGAATGCTTACATAGCTAACAAAAAGTTTCTGTGTGTACCAAGGTACCAGATGAAAGGGGAAAAAAAAAAAAAAAAAGGAAAAGGGACCCCCCATTTCTGCAAGGGAGCCCAAATTCTCTTTTCTAATTTATCACCACAAATGTAGAAATTTCAGAAATCGTCCAAGCACCTGGTAGCTTCATTTTACGTGACATAAATAATGGAATAAAATGATTCTAAATTATTTTAGAATAGCCCAGTGTTAAGTTGTGGCGTTGGACCATTCTATTATGGGAGGGTACATAATAGCTACTATTTTATAATAATAAAAAAGTCTTTCTAAGAAAACTTCCTATGTCTGTATACTGCCCATCTCTTCTTTGCTCAGCTCTCAGAGCAAAATGGGTTTCTTTGCTTATCAGTACATAACAGTATATTAAAAACTATAAAATGCTCTTTTTCTTGTCCAGCCTCTTTGCAAAGCAGTTTGTCGTATTTAAAATATGACATAAATACAAAAGTTATACTCGCTTTAGGATAACAGCATTTTTCAGCAGAATGGATTATTGCATTAGAAAGACTGAGTTTCCTGGAACTCATTTTATCATTTACTGCAGAATGCAGATATATCTGCCATTTCTCTCAACTGACTTTAAGAGGGTTTTTCCAAGACCTGCGGCACTGCTTTTCCTTTAAGCGATTTTTCTCCAGTTCCCTCATGGATCCAGTATAAACTACTCAGGAAAAATGTATGTATTTTGCTAAAGGGAGGACTCTACCTCTCACCCCCTCCTGCCTCAAAAGACAGTTAAAAACCAGTCAAAGGTGTCATTATGAAAACCACACCAGCAGCAGCCGTATCTGGAAAACAGCAAAGCCCCACCAAGTCAAGAACAATATGCTTTTGATTCATACTTTTATTTACAATGACATCAGTACTATTTGTGGAGTCAGATTTTATGCTGATCAATATTTTGAACTGGACACCTACATAAAAGCCTGGTAGCTTATATGTTGGTCTCTGCTTTTTTTCCTATTGTTTTCATTGCATATTTTATCGTACGCAGTAAAATTAGAATCTGTTTTCATACAGACAGTGTGTGATTCATCACTGTAAGTATCAGCATGGTCTGGTATACCTGAAAATGTTTTCTGGGCTTTTTTTTTTTCCCCCCACTTGTTGCTATTAATTACTTCAACAATGACTATTTAGCAGACTCCCAGGGAGCATCTGCATGACAGCTGCTCATCACGCTTTCCACCACAACCAGATCGGACTGATTGATGTCACTGGTCCACCGCAGCTGGTGGCCGCCTGCAGCCACACCAACAGCCAACCCCACAGGAGACGAATGTGGGGAGACAGCGACCGCAGCTTCCCCAACTGCTTCGTTGAGCATGGCTCTGTTGCCTGACCTCCACCATCGGCTTCACTAAATGTAAGTCCTCAGCTACCCAGCAGCTCTCGGGCGATGCCTTGTTACCACCAAAATCAACCTCTGAAGTTGCACCTGCCAAGCAGAATGCTTTTGGAGAGAGGCACGGACACATGGAGACCAACGATGAAGATCAGAGGCAGTTTCAAGTCATCAGTTAGACATCACTAGTCTCCTTGTACAAAGACAACTGTTTTTCGTACCCACCTACTTACCTCTTTGCCATGTAGCCCTGTCCCCCCTTATTCAATATGCAGGTTATATACTTAACCACTTTCCAAATAACATGATTTATTTTTTTTTTTAATTTGGCTTATCTCATTGAAGTTTCACAACTTTATTACTCTCTCCGCCCTCTCTTTCAACACCTGCGTGCAAACACATGTCAAAACCATTCAGTACAAGTGAGCTCAACTCTCAGCCAGCCCTCATCAGTTGAGCACTATTTACATGACAAAACAATATCTATTGTTTGATAGGGGACAGTGCCTGTGTGCGAACACACATGCATGAGATGTCTCGGCCCATTTGCATAAAACCAGTTAGGAAGTCTTTCCAGCTCACTGCTGTTTAACAGAAGTGCTGGAGCCCAACCTTGGGAACAAAGCAGGCACATGGCTGCACTCGTGGGAGAGAGGGGTTTTATGTTACGCTCACGCACAGTGGGGCTCCTGGATGGGAGAACTGTCCCTCACCATCATCTTCTGCACAGGAGCCACCTGCCAATCAATTCAAAGGGCATACAGATCCCACCAAGCTGACTGCAGAACCTCACTGGGAGCAGAAGGTGCTAAAATCCTTTCCATAACAAACTGCCTTTCCTCCTCTGCTGCTCTTCCCTCTTTCTTACTCCCAAGGGCATGTCCCCTGCTGCCAGGAAAGGCCTTCTGACCTCCGTGCTCCACCTCCATACTAGAAAGACGGCTTTTAGAGACACCACTTTTCAAATTACCTATAGCATGGGCAGTACCTGCCATTCAGTTTGGGGACCCCGCTGCCCCCATGTTGGTGTGGCAGCACAGAGGTCTCTTCCACCTCCTCCTCGCATTTGCTCTGAACCCTTCTCCCTGCCAGCACAAGCAACCCCACCCTCTCCCAGCCAGCACGTAATGGCCACTCAGGTAAACATTGCAAAAGACACGCTGGAAAATGTCAAGAAAAAAATTCATTCCTATGTTTACAGATTTTTTCAATACCAGAAAAAAGCACTACGATAATCTAATGCCAGCCAGCACCAAGCCACAAACTTCTGTATGAGCTAGATCCTATCTTTTATAAACACGAGTAAAGATGTACAGCCAGGCAGCAATCAGAAAACGCTCTAACTGACAGAGCAGGGAAGAAGAAAACACACATTTACCAGCTTTGAAATATTTTCCAGCTGACAAAAGTGCACTGGAGATGTTCTTCCTCTTCAAGAAAAACACAACTTAGGGGCTGGCAGCAGCAATGACACGGTCCCTCCTGTACCGTCACAGCTGACATCTCGGGAGAGCACTGGGAGATGCGATGAGGTAGCTGGACCAGTGCCCCCCAGTTCAGCACTGAATCACAGAGACACTGTGAGTACCTGAGACATTACGGTATTAGCACAACATTCCTCGGTATCGCTAGGCTTCTGGCACGAGTGCAAGAGTCTGGCAGGTGGTGTGTCAATTAAAAGCTTAATGAGGCTCAAGCTGAAAGTCAGCGAGTGAAATCCTAGGGATGCAGGAACCAGGGAGGGAAAGAGACATATTCAGACAAGCATGGGTGGAAACGCTGAGTATGTCCACTGTAACCCATGGAGTGGTGTGTGCCCCAGCTATGGTGCACACGGTTACCATCAAGAGAAGGTAATTTCTCCAGTTGCGTCCAATCACGGGACACTGCAACAGCAAGAGGAAGCACAAATATCCAAGGGTCTGGCACACCCTGGAAAATGAGCAAGCAGGAGAAATCGAGTGCAGCAGGGAAGCGAACATGGAGGTCACACACCACTGCATGGGACACGGTATTGCCCCACCAGCCAGCACAGCTGGGACAGCAATTCTCACTTCCCAAACCCATGCACTGATGCCCCAGCACCGCTGCTGAGAAGCTGGCTGTAATACCCAAGCAAAACTATTATAGATGGGCTAAAACTAGCTGCAACTGAATCACACAGGGCACTGCTTTAGGGAAGGTCCTAAACCTGCTGAGCCTACCAGAGGTCTCCCTCTGGCCTCAGCAGACTTTGGAAGAGGCCTGAAAATGGTCTCCAAATACTGGGAAGCAACTGAAAAGCACCTCTGAGGAGATCCTAGTAAGAAGAAAGCCCAGCCTTTAGTGACTACAAAGCCTGCTGAAAAAGTGTGGGTTTAGGGACTTTACCCTATCCCATCCAATCCTATCCCTGAGTTTGGGTCAAAGGTAGCAAAGACTCTCTGATGTTGTGCACAAAGCATCCGTGCTGCACATTTCTCCTGGTGCTCAGTGTTTCGGGTTACATGACAGTAGTTGTAGGGGATGAAACATTTCTCTTCGGACCACATGCTCAATTCTGCGCCAGGTTAAGTCAGCTACCAAAGGTGCTGTTTCACGGCTGCACAGGATCCTACACCATGCACAGGAGGTTTCTACTCCAATTCTAGTTCAAAGATGTTCATAAACAACAACAAAATACTGCAACACATTAAACGATACACTTGTCAGCAGTCTCAGCAAATAGACTGGACTTCTATGTCATTTCTTACACGTGGAGGTATATAATAGCACAGAAACAAGGCCAATAAACAGAGATTTCAAGGCTGCAATACTGTCAGTGTTGTACACCAGACAATTACTACTAATTACTTTCTTTCCCCACAAAATAAGCCATTTTATCAAAATGGCTCTGAATCTTTTTCTAATGTATTAATTATTACTATTTGTAATTTCCATTATTGAAGCATGGAAGATCACTGCCTGTGGATGGAGATCCTTGTCTCCCTCCCTTCTTCACGTCCTTCATTGCTTTCTACTTTAGATTAAAACACAGTGAAGTTCTGTTCATCCCTTCCTCCTAGATTATTTTTTCCAGCTCTCTGCTTGTTCATCCTCTGCTGTATTACTTTTGAGGCTTAGCACTCAAAACCACACAGAGTATTTGCAGAGGACTTTTGAAGTGAGCAGCCCTAAAGGCGACCTGGTTGCAAGGGGAGAAATACTGAATGGAAGAAGATGTCTCCTGAAATACTGACAGAGAAAACGCCTGCTGGCCTGTGAGCTGGGGAACCAGCAGCACCCTTGAGAATTGCAGCTGCCATCTTTGAAGTGCAGTTGGGTACCAGAGGCATCCTGAGATACCACCAATAAGCACAAAAACAAGGGACTGTAACAGCAACTTAATGTTGAAAAGGTGAAAAATAGTCTGAAAAAAGCCGAAAACATCCTGAGGAAGTAAGGATCAGTAATTGCCATTGGCTGTTCTAACTGCAAGAACAGGAAAAGAGTCTGGAAAATAAAAATTGGTCTGAAAGAACAGAAATCATCGTCACCTATTGGCCATCCCATGTGAAAAATAGAAATTATCAGCACCTACTGGCTGCTTGAAGGGGTGGTGTCCTACGCTCTCTTATGTATCTGTGGTATAGAAAGGACTTGATTTTTATCCAAAATGGAGCTTTTCCCTCTGAGAACTTCCCATGCTGCATATAGTTTTCCTTTTCCTAAACAGGTTGAGCGCCCTGCATGAACTTTCTACAAGATCTCCTAGACAAGCTCCTGGGCCCTCACCAGGGATGCCTGGCTGACTCCCAACTCCGTGACAAGGATCATCTTTGAAGTGATACTCTGCCTTTTACTTTGTTGGTAGCCCCCTGAGCCCGCTTCTGGGGTCAGTTCGGTTTGTCCTTCCACTTCTGGGATGGTTTGCCCCCCTTCTGGGACTGCTTGGGTGCATTTGGTATCAGTAATATGATGAATATACAAATATATGCATATAAGTAGTCTACTGTAAGTATATCTGCTGTTATTTTATCAGTAAGTTTATTAGGGATATGTTTGTAGTAACCTGTACCTATCATATTGTATATACATACTTGTTGCTGCTGCTAATGATTTGTAATAGCTTAAGAGATATATATATGTAATTTGCTGTATTGATCACAGGTATACTTGCTAGTGGGGAATTTTGTGTTATTTTTGGTAACAATAAAGCAGGGAAGTTTAGAGGATGAAGCCTCCCTCTGTATTAGAGTCCCTGCAAACCCGCAGTCGCGATCTCCTTACTCCCACAGGCCAGGTAACCTTTCAGGTTGTGACAACTGCCCAGTCAATAATTCCGTCTGGCCTCGTCCACAGCTCCATTTCGGCATCCCAGAGCCACGAAGCCAGGCTTGCCTTTCCTTGCAGCTGCATCAGACAGATCAAATTCACTTCCCAGCCCACTCCAAACTCTCAGACCTGTTTCTGCAGCCTAATCGGTCACTACCTGCCTTGTAGGAAGCAGGGACCAGTTTTTACAGCCAAGCAAGTGTAGTTCTTGGCATTCACCTCTGCAGAGTTTCACCTTCTTGATTTTGGACCCCACGGAGCCAAATCCCCATAGATTTGCACTCCTGAAGTTCCTGCATCTCCTCCCCACTTCACCCTTCTGCAGAGCTTACAGGTCCTTTCTGCCCCACCAACCCATTTGTGAACTAAGGGTTAAATGCTGTTTCTGTTTTTCAGAAACAGGGCCCCCCCCAAAAAAAAACCAACACATTTAAGTGAGTGAGGAGCCCAATGGGCCTATTTTAATGCCCATTTTTGTGTTGTTACACAAGCAGGAGGGACAGAAGCAGTAATAACTTGCAAAGCCAAAACCCACAACATTTCAAGCAGCAACAGAGAGAGTATGTCCTTGGAAACCCTTTTTTATTGTGTTTAAGGAGTGTTACATCATATTTCACAACATGCTGCAGTCCTCTCAGGACTAAAGAAATTACTTTCATTAGTAGCACCCCACAGCTGCTAATCAATCCAAAATGTCTAAATAACTTAAGTCGGATCTTTGCAAAAAACAAGTTTGGCTGCTAAAAATAATTTTTAAAAATATTAAATAAAGCATTTTGGAAAGGGTTATATGCATCAGAATTTTTTTTTTTTTTAACTGTATGGTGCTACTAACCCTAAGATCTTTTCATGCTGATGGCATGGCTGATCTTTGTTTCCATGTTGGCTTGCGAGGGAGATTGGAGACAGCTGTGCAGGGATTATCTCGACAGAAAATCTCTGGAAAGACCAGAAGTTGCACTGGTAGAAGGACGCTAATGAGGGAGGCTTTGTGGGGAAAAAGACCCTCCTTAGGCACTGACAGTTAATGTTTCTTCCCCAATAACTCACTCACAGGCCTTGGATCAGAGGTCTCCATCATGGAAGCTGAGGACAGTGAGGTCGAAGTGCTGCAAAGGAATGATGCCTGCTGAGCTTTGACACTACTCCCTCCTCCTCCCAAAACAAGCTTTTAGTACAAACAGTTTACTTTTTTCCCCTGTTAAGACAACCTCAAGGCATGCTTACTTACAAGTTACAAAGGTGCATCTTCCGTAGGTAAAACATGTATTGACTGGCTTCCACAACCCCTTTTAATCTGCACCCTCCCGAATCATGGCTCCCCATCCATCTCTGTAGCTCACAAGGCACTGGAGTGTAACTAGGAGGTCTCCTCCCCATATCACAGTGACCTGAGATGCAAGGCTTCTAGTATGGGTCCCTGGGCAGGCACTTCTTGGGGTCAGGTACCACACTCTCCCAAGTTCCCATCTGAAGCAAGCTCTCTAACTTACCAAGGGAAAATCTTCCTCTGCCAGGGAAGGAGACAGAGTTACTTTGTGCATTTTCAGACATTGATAAATGTATCTGTGTTGTGGAAGAACAGAGAATATCCCTACATACAGTGTCCCCAATTTTAATGACTGCATTAGCAGGCAGTAAAATGAGCACTGAATATCTTCTGGGTTTGGCCCCTTCATGTACAACATCCATCAAGGACAATATATACAGAACAAATGGCAAAGCATATGCAAGTATTACTTGCTTCATAAATCTATTTGCGATTTGTGAAAAATCAATCACTATGGACTAAATATATTTTCCTCAAAGAGGATCATAAATCAGTTCAGAAGCTTTCTGCAGATGTCTTGATTTCTCATCTACTTGCTACACCTGAAGGGGCTGCACTAGAGAAGGCTGACATTACTGCTTCGAACGGTTGGCAACTCTCTTGAATGGGTCTAGAAAACTGCATAATTATCAGTATATTTTAAAAATGCTACCACTACCATACTATAAACCACCTTCTGAATCTCTAGGTCTGTCTAGCAGCAGAATTTCAGTATTACACAGATGAAGACTTTCACCACCAACACAAAACACGTTTTAAAACAACAGCTTAACTGCACAATTAATTTTTCATGTAAAATGCCAGTGAGTACTGTACTATTCCTCTTGCAGTAAATGTAATAGGCCTAACCTATCTGCTCTGCTTCACTGATAATTGATCTAAGCAGGGCCATTACAAATGTATGAATCAGGTGCCCTGACTGCATATATGACCTATCAAAGGCAGTTTTAATTGTCTTCACCATCTGACACAACATGGTAACATGAAAGTGTCACAAGGATAATATTTCCTAAGTACCCAGCCACATTTTCAGTGTTTTCTGGGGGCCTGCTATTGAGCAGATGTTTAGTACACTTGACAGGAGCCCTGCACAACCTTGTGATAATTCCCAACAAGGCTGGCAACAGCTTGTGAGGAACAAACAGCCAGTTCTACCTAAGTCTCAGAATCACAGACTGGCTGAGGTTGTCAGGGATCTCTGCAGGTCATCTGGGCCAACCCCTGTGCTCAAGCAGGGCCACCTAGAGCCAGCTGCCCAGGACCATGCCCAGATGGCTTTTGAATATCTCCAAGGATGGAGATTCCACAACCTCCCTGGGCAACGTGTGCTAGTGCTTGGTTACCCTCACAGGGAAAAGGTGCTTCCTGATGTTCAGAGGGAACCTCCTGTGTTTCTGTTTGTGCCCACAGTGGTCCTGTCGCTGGGCGCCATTGAAAAGAGCCTGGCTCCACCCTCTTTGCACCCTCCCTTCAGGTATTTCTGTACATTAATAAGATTGCCCTGAACCTTCTCTTCTGCAGGCTGAACAGTCCCAGCTCTCTCAGCGTTTCCTCATAGGAAAGGTGCCCCAGTCCTTTTATCATCTTTATGACCCTTCATTGGAAAATTAATTAATCTATAGCCACTTGAAGCCACGGAAATAAACCATGTGCTTAAGAATTGCACACATGCTTATTGGGTTAAGAGGAAATGATTTCTTCACCCAGAGAACAGGAAAGCATATAAGCCAGCAGGGTATGCACTACTCACAGAATAGGTTGCACAGCAGACTAATTCATTGCATTTGCACTCTAAATTGTTTTCTCTTGGAATAAAATTTTCACCAGCAGGACTCAAACAGCATCCCTAGTGCAAGCAGCTCCTACAGGACACCACCCTGGAGCACGCTCATGCTTTTTCTCAGCGCTACTGGCATTCTTGTCTACTGTCTCCTTGCTACCTGCTTTGTTGTTTTCTGCTTCTTTTCACATGTACAGAATTTCAAAACTGATATCCAGACCATGCCCACCACCCACACGGCCAGTCCATGCTCAGCCCTGTGTGCTGCACATTTGGATCATTCTCATATGTTCCTTCCCGCACCTCTCCAACACAGGAAAATTTTTCCAAATAAATGTAAGAAATAATCAGGTTCACTCCAGCTCAATGAAATTTGAATCGTCTTCACAAAAAGATTAAAAGCAAGAAGCATCTGGATTCCTCTGTCATCCACCCAAAAACCATAGCTGTATTTTCATAAATTTTTATTTTAGAGGCTGTATAGCATGGACTACACTTTTAAGTCACGAGCTCACATGCAAGTTTCACTATAGGGCTAAGACTTGTGGTAACAGTTAAAAAACTATCATTTCTATTATATTACATAATTTTCCTCCCAAGACAACCATTGATGACTGAAGCCAAATGTCAGATTCATGAGAGCAAAAGACAAAAGAAAAAAAAAAACAAAACAGTTGCGAGGAAGTGTTTGGCACCACCCCTGCTCTGACCACAGATGGCTGAATGCAAATTTTCAGGACTCTCCAAAACTCAGGGACTCTCTGGACAGCACTGTGACACCAGATGTAAAGAAAACAGTTCAGTGGGCAGTGCAGACATTTACCACCAATTTACTTAACTCAGCTAGGCTCCCTTTACAGCCAACAAAGGACATGATCCATGTCATCCTAAAGTATATTTCAACTGTCAGATGAATCACACTCTAAAATTACTTACCTCATTAAGCATCATCTCGGGTACTGCACTATAAACATCCAAAGTTAGATTAAATGAATCCTATCCACAGTATCTGTGAGAAACACTCAGCTTTCAGCAATTTGCTAGAGGATTTTTATCTGCCTGACTTCACCATGACATCTCCTGTCAATGGTAAATCACCATGATTTATTTAGAATTAAAACACTCAGATTGGAAAAGAAATGCAAAAAACAACTGGTGCAGAAAGCATCAGCAAATCTCAGTAATGACTTGTCTTCTGCATGGACTTTAGAAATCACAAAACGCTCTCAGGTTTTATTTTCTAAGCCCTAAGCTGCTTCTGGTGATGATCCCACAAGCCCAGCTCATCCTCCAGCATTGTCACTGCCTTATTTCCCAGAAACAATAAAACAGCTCAGCACATGGAAAGCCTCTCCTTGAGCAAAGGATGGGGCTTTCTAGGGTGACAGTCTCTGACTTTCACTTGAAAAACCCTATCATTGTCACAAACCTTATTCCAGCAGGTGCACAGAGCACTACTGCAACATGTTCTACACAACCAGCTTGGGAACCAATACATCGTATTATATCAAACACATACCTTATTCAAAATCCTCACAGAGTCCCCTAGATGCAACTCCCTCTCACATGAAGTAGGCTAACTGGAGCAGGGCAAGTTATTTCTTCTCTCTGTGTATATCACATTTACATATATGCACACACATGTCTATATATGTGACAGACCTGGAGCTCATTTCCATATCCATCAGCAATTTACATGAAGTAGGCTAACTGGAGCAGGGCAAGTTATTTCTTCTCTCTGTGTATATCACATTTACATATATGCACACACATGTCTATATATGTGACAGACCTGGAGCTCATTTCCATATCCATCAGCAATTTACCAGTTAAAGAATATTACAGATCTGCATCCTTCAGTCATTCTGACTCCAACAGAATACTCTTCCACATCCCTATCCACTCACAGACGTTCTACATGTAGCTGAGAGGATGAAAACACTATTTTACACACACTTACCTACATATGGACATACATACATGCAAGCATGTAAAAACATAGATCTCATTTTTAAGGAACGATGTGCATTCTTACAAAGTGTTTGGGCTTTTAACATTGAGAACTCCAGAGTCTAAAGATTTCAAGGAACTACGTCTCTAGATTTTGGTCCTTCGTCTTCCTTTCCATCCACCACTGCAGTCCTGGTTTGCATACCAGGGAAGTGATAGGCACTGTATACACACCCATATAAGTCATCAAAAACACAGTTTTCCCCAGAAAGCGTTACAGGCTCCACCTATCTGAAAATCCAGTATCTCACAATGCTTTCCTGTACCCGAGCACTCATCCTGCTTAAGCATTCATATAGCTGTGATGTCTTTTATTTATTCTATTTTCTACTTAAAAACAAGTAATTGCAATTTATGTTTCTAACAACATATTGCTTAGTCTGCCATTGCTTTAATTATGGGACTTCTAACAAAGATTCGTTTGGGCCTTTTTCTTTCAGGTATATCAGAATTGTAGGTGCCTCGATATGTCAAGCAAGACTATTTCATTTTAACATATTTGCTGTTAAGACAGCCTCAGAAGACGTGCAGCTTGCTTTCATTCAGGATTCAGGAAATGGCATTGCTGTGTCATGTATAACAAGTTAATAACCTATAACATATATTCCTTGGACAAGTATCCCAGCTGGTCAAGCACTCCACGGAAGGCAACTCCCCAGGCAGCTGTGAAGGAAACCAATCACTCAATCTCATGTGTTTTCTCCCAGCTAGGGCTGGGCAGAGCACAGGTGATGTGTCTCAAGGGGTGGGCTCCACAGGCAGACCTCTTTCAGATGTGGAAAGGCAGGAATGGTACCCAGGTTCAAACACCTGGGCAACGCACTGGAGCCACCTCCCTCCAACCTCCCCAGCTGCCCCTTCATACTCTGTAGGGTCCCACTGAGTATGGAGTCCTTTGGGTCTACAAGTTCATTGCTTAAGGGCTAGAGCTACAACCTAGAAAACACCTAAGGATTGCTTTGCAAAGGGTTTCTGAACAGAGTCATTCACTATTCGAAATTAAAAGGCAATTGAAAATCACTAATAAAACAGAAAGCATCCTGAAGATGTTCTCTGTCTCTCTCTGTCTTTGGAAACTGTGTTTGTCCACCTGTGTCCTGGAGAAGGCAGGTCAGGACGCTGTCCTCTTCATTCCTACATATCTCTCCTCCTTGAGTGGATGAACATGGCTCACAGAACAGGACATCTCCTTTCATGATACAGCTGTCCAGGTATTTTCCTGTGCAGCCTTTGTATCAGCCCCAGGAGCTGGTCTGTCCCAGGTGATCTTTTCCCTGCCAAAGCAGTTCTTCTTCCTAGAAGCCAGCCTCTGGCTTAGAGAAATCCCATTTCCATAGGATGCTTGACACTTTCCTTCACTATCCTTGAGCCACTGGTCCTTAGAAATGCAGTTCAACAGCAGTGTAAACGGATAGCAGAGGAGGCGAGGAACTACATAGTCCAAAGGACACGGCAGTGTGACATAAATACCACAATGTGGCACCACAGGTAAAACTCCGAGCTCCTCTCACTCTGTATTTACTCAGGAACTTTAATGCATTTCCAGATAAATTTCTGCATGACATTATTTCAAAGCATTTTAGGGGAAAAAAAAAAAAAGTCAGATTTGCTTTTTACTCACTCTTAAGGATCTACCATTCAGTTTTTTCTGATGAACATTTTACAGCTGTTGTCTTGCTGGGCAGCCTCTGGCTGGGGACAACGGGGATGCCAGCTTCAGTCTTTTCCAGTGCTGACAGCAACAGCGAGTTTCTGTACCACGGTACGGTACACTGCTCCTGCGTGAGGACAAACACATCGTAAATGGAGCGTCAAAGCAGATGGAGGAGTACAGAAATTTAACACCGATGCTTGCTGCAGCTTTTGGCTGCCTGAATACACCCAGGCAAACCCAGCCATTTCCTCCTGAGGTTTTCACAGCCGCTTCCCGCTATAAACAAAACAAGTTCAAACCATGGCCCTCCAGTTTGGTTCCCACTAGCCGATCTCTGAAAACGCAGAGCAGTGACAGCTGCAGAATTATACAAACGAGGAAAACGAGGCAGAGACCTTCATATCTTCCCAGAAATCACACAACAGATCAATAAAATCAGGAAAAGCACTTGTCCTGCTGCTCTCTCTAGTACCTTCCCCATAACACCTCACTGTCACCCCAGCCCAGGTATCCTGTTTCAGCCATGGCACCTACGTGGACACAAGCAAGTAGATTTTTCTCTGGCTATGGGAACTTATTAGGCATATTCACTAAGGTTTCCATTCTCAGCCTGTGATCCCTCTCTTGTTCTCTTTACGTAAATAATCCTACTGGCTCCTCTTTCTTACTGCTGTTCTAGGTTTATTTGTTGCCATAACTGTCATTACATCCTTTCTGAGGCCAGCATACCCCCTCTGAACTCCAGTCAGTCTACCACATTAGCAGTATTCAAGAGCAGATGAGAAGACTTACAGGCCTGCACTGCCAAAACAAGCAGGTCTCTATTATTGCTGGGTCATAAATTCAACCCTTCAGGCATGCAGGAGTGGAGGGCTGGGGGCTCACGGTGGTCTCTTTTCCAAAGGTAAAATGGCAGCTCTGTACATCTGTAGAGAAGCAAGTTGCAGAAGCTTCCCCAGGGCACAGAAGCAGACTAAGCAGCTGCCGCTTTAACAAGGAGAAAATGGACTTTTACTCTCCTAAAATCCCCTCGGTAGAGGCGAAGGATCTGCCAGAGACTGGGCTGCTGGTAAACCAGAGCAAGCCATAAAAGTAAACGATGTGCTCAGTTATCGCCTCTGAACAGCGGTGACCACACTGGGGAGAAAGCGACTCCCTTCTCTTTCTGAAACCCACTGACACACTACAGAAACACAGTTTGGCAATGACAAGCTTTCCTGCCCCACCTCTTACACCCAGCAAAGACAAGAAATATTTCATATTAAAAGTGCTAGCAAATGGGGGAAGTATTCTAGCAAAGCATTACTCCACGCTTGCCTGCTTCTTGCACGCTTCACTACGTATCTGCTTCAGGCCACTGCCGCGAGACAGACTTCTGGACTAGCCATGTTTCACCCTTCTCACATACAGGTGAAAGAAAGGCTGCAAAACAGCATATGATCCCCGTGCCGAGCATTTGCTTCAGTAAAGTCACATGCTTTTTATAAGAAGTTAATACCTGTGCAGGATGGTGGAGGGTTTTTTTGGTTTTTTTGGGGTTTTTTTTTTTTTTTTTGGAAGAGTGATGCCTTTTCAAATGAACCTTTCTGTTAAACAAAACCGGAGCAGTGGTCATCTCCTTGGTCATCTCTTCCCCTTACGGTTAAAGAGCAGACCAAATAGTCTGCCTGGGAGTGCCTGGCTCTGCAGGCTAGAAATGAACCCTCCGGTCTCCGTGCACTGTCACTGCTTCTCATTGTGAACACCGTTGACGGTGGTCACAAATGATGGAAGTCATTTGGCCTGCTTGAACTTTTGAGAACTGCAGAGAGAAAACTGCTAAGAATAAATAATCTCTCTTGATCTCTGAAGCAGAAATCATTGCTGAAATGCCACTTCAGTGACTTCAATTAGAATATGCTGTTGGAAGACCTTACCATCCCTCTCTCCTACTAATTAACATCTCTGCATAATTCAGCTGCTTTTCCTATCCTTTTTCCTAATGCATTTAGATGAGATGTGTTTATGTGCAAAAAAAGTGATAATATTGGAAGGCATTGGAAAAACTAACCCCCAGTTATGTCTGTGACTTGACCTTTCTGTACTGTTTTGCTGACTATGTTGTCAATGAAAATGTCATTGTCTTGCACATACAACTTTCTGTTCCATTTTAATTAGAAATATGAAATATACAGAAGGCATATACAGAAGATACAGAAATATACATTGAAATATACAGAAGGAAATAAATAAGCTGTATCTAAACTACAGGTAGACTATTAATAGCCATGCTCAAGATGATGTGCAAAAAGACATAGTCTAAAGTTAGAATCACAGAAATGGAAATTGGAGAGAGATCTCCAGAGCTCATCTAATGCCTTCTTACAGCTTTTACCATAGCTATGCTTACCACAATTTCTCTGTGTTTTTTTTCCATTCTCACAGCATCAAATGCAAAACTTTTAAACTGGCTTGTTTGGAAACAATTCTTCCTTTCTCAAAATCCTTATCATAGGATATTATCACAACTTCCCTTAAGTTTATTGAAATTAAGCCCCTTGTCTTTATTCCACTGCTCCCACTCCTTCCTTCTCTAAAAATCACAAATGTTCTTTTTTTAAAAAGGAAAAATTAGGAAAAAAACCCTTACCTCTATTATTTAAAGTAGAATGAAATAGCTATACATCTCTCTTGCCCTTCCTCACATCCCTCTCTTGGATGAAATTTTTTTCCCAGTACACTTCAAAATGCACATTGGGCATTTACTTTCTCATAAGGAAATGAGAAAGTCCTCTGTGACTATCAAGAACCTTTACTATCATTGACAAACTCAGGTAGAAGCCCACCTGATTTTTCTTTTCTTTCTTTTTTTTCTTTTAAGGTGGAGTGAAGACTCAGCAGGTCCTTAAAATATCAACAGGTAGTTTAGACACTATGGTTCAAACTCTTGGTTCAAGTGTCTTCTTCAATTTTTATTTCTGAAAGCAAGTTAGAATGTGGAATCAGACCCACTAGCAATCACATAAATAAGTACAGCTACTGACAGCAAGTGTGAGTCAGACAAGAGCAGAAGAATGAGACATGAAACCATCTCCATGTCCTAAAGGCCTAATGCAAACCTGAAGGGCGGTTGTATCAATACGCAGGGCAGTCCTAACCCAAGTAAAGCAGCCACAGATGGGTTTGCTGGGCCCAAACATGCACTTGCAGCAAACCCCAACCTCTCCAACTTTGATGCTTTGGTACATCAAGTCTCAACACCAGAGAACACTTGGTGTGAGAGGCTTCATGGCAGGGAGACCCCAACACCACTGCACCTGAAGAGGGACCTGAGTCCTGGGCTGCACCTGGGCAGGAAGGCTCCCACGCAGGACCTTGCTCGGCAGTATTCTACCCGTAGACGGTGCAACACCATGACCTCTCCGGGAAGGAGCTCAGGAAGGAAACCAAGAGATGTGAGCTTCACTTCCAGTGTACAAAGCTTGACAGGGCAAAACCCAAACTTTTGCTCATGCATGGCCTCCCGTGACCTAGATGGGCTGCTGGGTACATGGAGCCATGCTGCATGAGGGCTCAGGGCAGATGGGCAGCACACCTGAGGACAACCAAGTTCAGCTGAACAAAACAAAATGGAGGAGTTTGATTTTGACTTTCAGTCTGACCACCGTACTGTTCCCATTCATACTACAATTTAACAAAAATGGTCCAAGCTGGCTTTCTTCTCTTTTCTTTTACAGCGTGGCTCACTGAAACACAAGCTGTTGACAATACAAAATGCACTAACACTGAACCTAACCTGTAACTCAATTCACAGACTGCAAAAGAAGATTAACTTAACAAGACCTAAGTTCGATAACTTCTGTCATTACTAATTAGCCACACTTTTGAGAAGTTCTTACAACTAATACGAAATGCTGGTTGTTAAATTCCTATTTATAGGATGCTTCAAGATTTGAATCATGTTTGAGTTCCCTAAGTATCTGTGGATTAAGTTACTGCCATTGGACTAAGCAACGGAAAGCAAAATATAGGCCATTTTCACAAATCATGTAAAAAGAATTATTTCTTGTCATTAATTTATTCCGGCTGCTTTATACTCCAGCACATGTCTCTAGGGCTCCATATTTTAGCGTAACAGGAGCTGATGCTGGTACTTAGCAAATTGGAAATATAACCTAACCTCCCAAGTCCCTGAATTACAAACTTGGGTATCTGAGTTTTGGTAACCAGCTTTGAAAACTGTGATTTCTACTCTGGGAGAGCCTGCTTATAAGCCTTGCTGACCTGCTTCTTCTATAAGCCTTCTCTGAACTGCTCCTATATTCTCCCTATATTATAGGGAAATATAGGGCGGCTAGGTTACTTCAGTCCCCAGAAAGATCATGGAGCACATTCTCGTGGAACACGCATCCCAGAATATGCACGATGAGAAAATAAATCATGACCAGGCAGCCCATCCATGCTCGACTAATCAACGAGCTGTTGTTTAGTAACAGTAACCCAAATGACGGCACTGAATGCACCTTTGGTGATCTGCAAATGACACTAAATTGGGGGAATGGCTGACATGCTAGAAAGTAGCATTGATCCATTGAGCTTAACAAACTTCAGGACTGAGCCAATGGAAATTTCCAAGGAGAAGTGTGAAGTTCTGCACCAGGGTAGAATAGCACATGGACCAGTACAGGCTGGGAACTGACCAAATGAGCAATAGCCTTGCAAATGAACCCAGGCATTCCAGTGGTCCCTGTGCTTAATATAAACCAACCAGCATGCTTTCACTGTGAATAAGGCATACCTCACATGCTAGCAGCGAACGTGACCAGCAGATCAAGGGAAGCTATTTATCCACCACTTCTCAGGCCACACCCGGGATGCTGTGCCCCATTTTGCACCCCCTGAGTTCAAGAAGGGGGTTGAGAAACTGGAAGGGATCCAGGAGAGGGCTACCAACAGGGGCATGAACCTAAAGCATGACCTGCAAGGAGAGGCTGAGAGTGAGCTCATTTAATCTGGCAAAGAGGAGGCTACAGTTGATTTAACAGCAGCCTATAACTGCTTGAGCTGATTGCAACAGAAGAGCATACATATTTCCCAGCAGGCAGGCATGCAGCAGCATGGTGACCACCCAGCAAAACGCAGTGTCCTCTGCTTCTCCTGAGCTTTTAGCACCTGGTAGAATGAATGCAGCCACACAGACAGAGCTCCTGTTCAAGCATGTGACCACTCAGGTTTCTGGCTATGGGATGTGTGAAGGGATATTCCTGGAGGTGGAAAGTGACTGCAAGCAAGGCTGTGGGAGGTGTGACTAGATTGATGAACTGCTCTGCTTGGTGCCCAAGCTGCAGGAGGAGGTGGGCAGACTGAGGAGTATTTGAGAGTCTGAGAGGGAGACTGATCAATGGAGCCGTACCCTGCCATCTATGATGCACAGAAGCCAACTCAACATGGCCACTAAGAACGCAGGTCCTGGATCTGCTTTGTGCCAGAAGGAAGGCGCAAAGGGATACAGAGGGGAATAAGGGATAAAGAGGGGTGGAAGAAGGTTACAGCACAGAGTAGTAAGAGAAATTCCTCCTTAATCTCTAAGATACTGTTACAGAATAGGTATGACGCCCTGGGTATAGACGAAGTGCATAATGAGATAAAGGATGACCCTGCGCAAGCACTCTTGCCAAGGTCAGAGAGACCAACCCCTCACAACAAAACCTGCATTAAGACCAGCACTGAGAAGAAACAACAGTGAGTTATGGTCATTGGTGATTCCCTCCTGTGTGGAATGGAAGCACCTGTTTGCAGACGGGACCCTCTTTTCAGATAAGTTTGCTGCCTCCCTGGAGCCCGAATTAGGGATGTCACCACAAGACTAAAGAGCCTAGTTCAACCTTCAGACTGCTATCCATNTCAACCTTGAGACTGGTATCCATTCCTGCTCTTTCACGTGGATACAAATGATGTCGCAACAAAAACTCTGAGGTCAATCAAAAGAGACTTCAGAGCCCTGGGAAGAATGCTAAAACATTCAGGAACAAAGGCAGTGTTTTCCTCAATCCTCAATGTGGGGAGACTTCAGAAGAAACAGGCGAGCTCAGGATTCAATACCTGGCTCTAGAACTGGTGCCTCCACCAGTACTTTGGGTTTTTAAACCATGGAAGAGCCTTCAAGACACAAGGTATGCTGGGGCCTGACAGGATCCACCTGTCCTAATGGGGAAAACGTGTCTTTGAGCATAAACTGGCAGGACTGATCAAGAGCACTTTGAACTAGAATCGATGGGGGAAGGGGATATCAACAGGATTCCAGCAGGTAAGCCAAGGGTTGGCATGGCATCACCTGAGTGTGGCAATGCTAGTGGGAACATTTACACTGCTCCTGGGAGCATGGAGGGTTCAGGAGCGTATCTGAAATGCTTGTACACCAACACACGCAGTATGAGAAATAAACAGGATGATCTGGAAGTGTCAGTCAGTTCCCAGAACTATGGTATTACTGGTACTAGTGAGACTTGGTGGAATAAGTCCTATGATTGGAGTGCTGTGATGGAGGGCTACAGACTGTTCAGAAGCGATACGCAGGCAGGCAAGGTAGAGGTGTCACACTATACGTAAGGGAGAGGTGTGATTGTACAGCCCTCATAGCTAGTGTTGATGTGGTTGAGAGCCTCTGGGTGAGGATTAGGGGGATGGAAAACAAAGGAGATGTTGTAGTTGGTGTCTACTACTGATCGCCCAGCCAGGACGTAAGCACTGATGAATTATTCTACAGGCAATTAGGAGAAACTTCTGGATCAGTAGCCCTTGTCCTTATTGGGAGATTTCAACTTCCCAGACATCAACTGGTGATATACTGCTGTGACGAGCAGGTCTTGGAAATTCTTGACATTTGTAGGAGATAACTTCTTGTCACAAGTACTCAAGTGAGCCAATTCGGAAAGATGCCCTCCTAGACTTGCTATTTGTGAATAGAGAAGGACTTGTGGGATATCAGATAGTAGGTGGCTGTCTTGGCCACAGTGATCATGAAATGGTCGAGTTTAAAATTTTCAGTGTAATGAGAAAAAGGGATAGCAGAGTTGCCACCCTGGACTGCAGGAGAGCAAACTTCAAGCTATTCAGTGAGCTATTTAGCAGAGTACCCTGGGAATCTGCTTTTGAGGGCTTAGGAGTCTATGAGTGCTGGTCAGTCTTTAAGAACTACCTTTCAGAAACACAGGGGCAGGCAATACTCATAAGTCAACCAAGCAGGGCAGTAAGCCAGCTTGGCTGAACAAGGAACTCCTCATGGAGCTCAAGAGCAAAAAGAAGTTGTGTGATCTCTGGAAGCAAAGTCAGGCTTCACAGAAAGATTACAGATCTGTGGTTCATATATGCAGCGAGAAGANCAGAAACACAGGGGCAGGCAATACTCATAAGTCAACCAAGCAGGGCAGTAAGCCAGCTTGGCTGAACAAGGAACTCCTCATGGAGCTCAAGAGCAAAAAGAAGTTGTGTGATCTCTGGAAGCAAAGTCAGGCTTCACAGAAAGATTACAGATCTGTGGTTCATATATGCAGCGAGAAGACACGAAAGGCCAAAGCTCAATTACAGTTGAAACTGGCCAGCGTTGTTTCAGGTAACAAGAAGGGCTTTTTTAAGTACGTTGATAGCAAGAGGTGGTCTAAAGAAAACATTAGACCGATACTTGTTTAAGATGGCCATGTGACTAATAGGGATGGAGAAAAAGCAGAGGAATTCTTTTTTTTTTTTTTTGCCTCAGTCTTTAATAATACAGACAGACTTTGGGCTGCCCGGTTCCCTGCGTTCGACGACCACCAGTGTGGGAACAGTGACTTTCCATTTGTGGACACTGAAATATTAAGGTACCAGCTTTATCAGCTGAATGTTCACAAGTCCATGAGGCCTGATGGGATTCATCCCAGAGTACTGAAGTAGCTAGCAGATGTTACAGCAGGACCCTTCTTAATCATCCACAAAAGGTCTTGGGAGGCTGGGGAGGTCCCTGCTGACTGGAAGCTAGCCAATGTTATTCCGATTCACAAGAAGGGTGTGAGGGAAGACCTATCAAACTACAGACCTGGTAGACCTAGTTAGACTAAGTCTAACTTCGGTTCCTGGAAAAATTATGGA
>VZTL01039411.1:2794-20269 GCA_013400535.1 Scopus umbretta
GCCCAATAATCGAACATACTGCTTCTCCTGTCCTGTACACCCATCTTGACAGATGGGGCCCAAGTCATAGCCTGTTCGTGAACATCTGGAGGAGTGGAGGAAACCCATGGAATGGGAGAGTAATATCTATCTGTTAAAGGACAGGGGACAGTAGTGAATGAGAATGTATAAATCTGTATGTTTGGTATAAAGATGGTTTAAGTATGTAGTTTAAGTTTTAACTGTTGGTAAGAAGGGATTTCAGTAATAAGAATTAAATACAATGGAATAGTTAGAAGATATATATATACACACACAACACACATACCCATATTAAATGACGTGAGACCTGAGCATGATGCACATGGTATGGAATAAGGGGTGGAGGTTGTACTGGGTCTGGCTGAGATGAAGTTAATTTTCCCTATAACAGCCCTCATAGTGATGTGCTTTGTATTGGTGGCTAGGAAGGTGTTGATAACACACTAGCGTTTTGGCAAGACCTTGGGAGAGGACATAGCCAGGACAGCTGACCCAAACTGATCAAAGGGATATTCCATACCATGTGACACTTGCTCAGCAATAAAAGCTAAGAGAAAGGAGGGGGAAGAAAGAGGCTATTAATTATTTATGATGATTGTCTTCTGCAGCATCTGCTATGCATACTGAAGTCCTGCTTCCTGGGAAGTGGCTGGACATTGCTGATGGGAAGTAGGGAATAAAATCTTTGTTTTCCTTTTGCTTCCACACATGGCCTTTGCTTTTGCTTTTATTAAACTGCCTTTATCTTGACCCATGAGGGTTGTGGGGTTTTTTTTCCCCCAATCTCATTTTCTCCCCTCCTGTCCTGCTGAGGAAGGGAGTGATAGAGAGTGGCTTAGTGCCACCTGGCATCCAGCCAAGGTCAGCCCACCATAGAGACTTGTAACTGGTGGTGTCCCAGGACGGTAGTTTGCAGGAAGGACAAGCTTTGTGCTCCTGGGTTAGTGTGGACAGGAGTCAGGGCATGGAGATCTCCACCTGGATCATACAGCTCATGTTGTGCAGTTGTTAGAACTGAATGAAGTGCTCCAAGCACAAATCCTGAGCCAAATTCTCATCAGTTTGGAGAGGTGAAGATCTTAATCTGTAGCCCTTTCTGGGGTATTCCCAAAACCGCTTGCTGAAGCACCAGTGACCTCTGTCAGCCATGGCTCTGAGGCCTCCCAGACGCCACATGGCAGTGATATAGAGAGGCTAAGATTCTGTCCAAAACTGAATTTTAATATGGATGATGATGCAGGCAATATAGGTTACTTCATCCACCTTAGGGGAAAAAGCATTTTTATCTGATACTTGAACTTGGTCTGATCTGGGCCAAAAATGCCCCAGTTCATAGCTTAAATAGACTAGCTGAAATTCTCTGTCCTGCCTCCAGAGCTCCCCAATACCCGAGACAGATACATAAATTCTGCTTAACTTTTATTGGAAATGGTCATGTTTTGAGAAGGGATACTAATTTTATTATAAAGAAATATTTTATTTTCTATAAATCTGTTAATAGCTTAACAATTCCAAAGCTGCTATGAATATTTTGTCCAGTCTTACCCCTGTCATGATACTAACAATGCTAAATGTTTCTGCACATGAGGTGGTGCATTTGGATTGATGGCATTATGTATGGTGGGTTTTGGTAGCAATAGCCTGCCAAAGCTGCTGGCTAAAGAATATGCTCTGATCGCTTTACTGTGAGGCTTTTGGAAATGTGTGTTTGTCAGTTTGACTAGTTTGGAGTCATCATGTTAGCCTTCCTATTTGCATGCAAAACCATTAGGTAGAAGACATATTTGATTAAGGATGAGTGAACTCAAACTGAAGCTGAAATTACTTTAATGGAACCTTAATGGTGTTTGGAAAGTTTTGATTAGCTCTTCGTTTGGGGCAAGTTTAGAAGTACTTGTCGGTATTTTTTGACTGAAACAGAAAAAGAGAAGTTGGAAAATAGCATTTAAAAGTCTTACAACTGTTTTTCTTACTTGGCTTATTTTCAGCAGAGTAGCTCTTAGAATGACTTTTTTTGTTGTTGTGACTACCTAGGACTTTGAGGCATAACGAAGAACACATCCACCTTTATTTCTTGTTGTAATTGTGTTTTGTGCAGAATTTGTAGTAAAATGTTGAACTTCAAATGAGGAACTGTGGGAAATAAAGTTGAAACAGTCTCAAATGACAAATCTGAAATTTCTTAGCTGTTGCTGAAGTGATGTTGTGTAAATTGTTTGGGCCACATCCTGAGATGTTAGTGACTTGCTGAGCACCTTCAGTTCCTGTTGCTGCAATCACAGCTGAAGGTGTTGGCGATGGCTTAGACAGGGTTGATCCACCTGAAAAGTAATTACAGTCATTTTACCAAAAACTTTGTTAGTGTTGCTTTCTGCTGTACTTCTACTTAGTGTAGCTCTGTCCCTTTCCATGCAACCCCTTGGAATCCGTATCTGACTGTAGGGCTACTAAATGTAAACTATAAACTGTTTCTGTAGCCCACAATTCCGCCCCTCCCCTTCTTGGGGCTGTAACTTAAATATGGAGTGCATGTCTAACATGTTGGTAGAGTAAAACTAGTCCCACTGAACTGAACAGCACAGTTACCAGCTACATCGTTGGGCCCTGGCTTTCAGGTGAAATAACTCATGTACGTTGCCATTGTGTTAGTGCTCCTGTGTATGAGAATGTAATCCATAAAATGGTACTAGAAGGGCAGTGGAAATGAGGTAGGTCTGCCAGCTGTATTTTGTTTCCAATAATGCCAGGCAATCAGGACACCATTAATAACTCACTGGGGATCCTCTTATTGTGGTAATTAAGAGGAAACGGAGCCTGGCTCAGTGACTCAACCTGTATGAGATAGTGAGCTGAAATGCTAAGGGTCTCACCTGTGTACCTCAAAGTCTTTATTGCCCAAGACTTACTCTGATCAAACAAACTATAGCTGCCCTAAACATGCTTGTCTTATTTTATACAATCTTACTAAAAGCTTTATTAATAGTTCTGAATGGCAGAGTCTGGTTACTTTATTTGGAACTTTGATGGGGCAGAGGGTGCCTGAGTCATCTCACTTACTGGTTTTGAATATAGCCACAGCTTTTGGAACTCCTCCAGGCTTACAGGAATTATTGAAAATCAGTTCTGTATCTTCAGATGACTCTCTTAATTTGTACTTTAAAGATTTTGTTTTAATCAAGAGCTTTCAAAGTCATCATAGGAGAGGAAAAGGATTGCATCAGTCTTATGGTATGATTAGTCTAGTCTTTTTTGTTTTGTTGTTGTTTTTTTTTTTTTCCAAACATAAACTAGGAGCATTTGTGACTGTTAGGTCCTTATAATAAGGCTGTTGTCACTTACTACCGTACTATTACTAGCATTCTTCTAAATGTTGTTTGACAGATTTTTATACCAGAGTGCAGTATAGGGTATCTTCCTGGGTCTCATATTTCTGACTCCTACCCAATTCTGATTTTCATTTCTTCCCTTGTTTCATAAAAATCTGTGTTTAAGTAGAAGCCATGCAAACTGTAAAAAATTGAGTTCTTCTATTTTGCAAGTTCAAAATCTCAACTCCTTTTTATGTAAGGTAACTTTTTAAATAAAACAAATCACCTTCCAAATGTGATCTTGAGATTTTAAACTACTTCTGGAGAGTTCTGGAAGCTGTGACTGCACTGGCGGGGCTCTGCCTGTTAAAGCTTTCCAAGGTGGACCTGAATCCCAAGTCCTGGGCATACTGCACATCCCAGAAGTCAGAAGGTTTTGAACAACTTAGTAGGCAAGCAGCAAATTTGGTCCTCTCAGGCTTGCCTGTTATTAGCATATCATCGAAACCTACTTTTTACATAGACTACTGTCACAGTCTGTTTGGATCTCCTAAAATTTACAGGACAATGTATTCTGTAAGATTTATTTAATGAGTTCCTTGGGTTAAAAAAAAAACAAACAAAACAAACAAAACCTCCCCAAAACCATACAAATCAAACAAGGGCTCAGTTCCCTTCATACAGGCTAGTCTAATGCAAGTTCTCCAGTTCATTACTTTGTTAATTCACAAATTGGCTACACATTCTCAAGTAACTTGTGAGCCTATGAGCAAAACAGTTCCTTACCTGAGGAGGAGAGTGCTTATCCTTCCTCCTCTGCCATGGTACCAGCATCCTATGTGCTGGGAACACCAGAGCCTCAGCAGTCTGCCTCCTGTTGGATCTCCTTCAAAAGCTTTTTGGGTAAGCTGGCATGTTTATAGCTTCCAGCTGGAAGTTTGGTTGATACCATTTCTGCAAATTAGTGGATTGCAGTTACAATGCAAAGAGGCAGGGGACAGCAAGCTGCAGTTGATAACTGCCACAGAAAGGCCCTTCCTCTTCCTGTGTCCTGTGCACGTGCTGCTCTGACACAAGGGCATGTTTGAGAGTCAAATTGTAAAAATATTTTCTGATTTATATAAATAGGTAAGAAGACATTGTACTCTGTTAGAATACTAGGGTATTATACTAGATGGTTATTCTGAAAGAGGATTGTATTTCATCTCTACAATAAAAAATTATCAGAAAAAAACAGTGCTCCATTTTTAAATTTTAATATTAGTGACATGACTTTGCAGTCTCACAACTGCATTTGTTTTTAATAAAATTGCATTAATCTAGTGACATATTATATAGCAAATAGTGATACTGGCAAAATGGGAATAGAATAGCAGAATTGGTAGCATTGTGATGGACAGTATATATTAAATTATCTTTTTGTCCCACACGTGTTGGTTTAATTAGTCAGGAGCTCTTGCAAGTAGTTCTGTGGAACAGTGAATGAACTATTAAAAAACAAAACAGAACAAAAGCAAACAACGAAACTGACTGACTTTTAAATTAGCTGGTAGTCTGTATGTGTTGTTTGTATGGCACTGAAATCAAACAAATAACATTTTTTGATCTGTGCGATTGCTTCTTTTAACTCAAGAAGGCTTCAGAATAGGTACCCATATAGATACTTTCAAGGTGATTCTATTACACATTTAATTCTCTCACAATGTTAACTTTTCTTTAATTAAAAAAAAAAAAAAATCCACAATGCTTCATCTGCTGTTTCCTGACAGAGTTAAATGAGCTTTGTCTACCTTAAACTTTGAAGGACTTTTTTTTTTTTCCTTACCCCCAGCTGCATTTTGATGAAGCATCAAAAATTGTGGGACCATGTTTTAATAGTTCAAACCTGTGTCATTCCTTGCTTGGTCCTGCAATTTCAAATACTTGAAGTGAAATTGTACTACTTGTGTCAGAGCAGTCCAAGAATTGTAGAACCCTCAGCTGAATCACATCCAAATCTCTCAAACAGGAATATTTGCTTTGGTATTCCTGTACAAATCAGGCACGCAATGGCAAAGCTGCCCTGGAGATTTCTATAGGGAAGCTCAAACAGTCTGTCATTGTTTGTTTTTTTTGGTTGGTTGTTTTTTTTCATAAAGGCACTAAAAATTCTTCTCTCACTGTGAAGGAACTGATGGAATTAACCTCACCTACAAAACAAACATCTGAATAGATCTGAAAATTTGTTTCAAATAACACATGATCTATGAAATAGAACATACATTGATTTTAATAGTGTAGGTTTTCTTTTGACAGGCAGTAGAGGACTATCAGTTTCCTCTGCAATGCTTGTGTTTATCAAGAACTCTTAACGTATTTCCCCAAAACTTCACTAAAATTGAAGTTTCTAGTAGTATAACTTAAGCCAATAGATAGTGATTTAAAAAAAAATAAATGTGAAAAGCAGGAAATTAGAATACGTAGTAGGTGGTTAGCATTTTCTTAGAATACAGATTATGTGTTGAGAAGAACCATACAGACTGAATAAGTATGAATGGGATACAGTGGAATGAATTAAAAAAAACCCCAAAACCAAAACATAAAGCAAGAAATACTGGAGATCAAACTTTTTTCTTTTGTAGTGTACTTATTTTATGTCCATTGGTTTAAAGAGGGGTGGATAGGACTTGAAAACAGAATCTCTGCCTTTTTCTGTTGTCTCCAAACATAGTTGTTGCACAACTGAGACTGAATGTGATATTTAATTAATTTTATGTGGTATAATTAATTCATGCGTTTAATAATTTAATTATATGTGATCTAATTAACTTCATATAGATAATTTTGAATGTTCTGATTCTTTATGCAATTTGAAAATAAGTAAATTAAATACCCTAATCACTAAATAACTGAAAGGTTTTATTTTAACTCCAATTTAGATTCCTTTATGTTGGGATTATAGCCTGTCATTTCTTTCAGAGTATTGGCAAAGGAACATTATTTAAGATTATTAATTTTTTCTTTAGGATAGGTATCTTCTTAAAAGTACTTTCTTCTGTTCAGTGAAATATGGGAGTGGGCAAAAAGCATATATTAGAATAAATTACTGAGAAATGGAGCTTTTGTGGAGTTGCCAGTCACAGAGTTGTCATTACCCCTTTCTTAAGGACCCGCTAGATGAATAGGAATTTAATAAACATACTTTTTTATTTTGTTAGAAGAACCAGGAAAAAAACACCACCAAC
Organism: Scopus umbretta; assembly: GCA_013400535.1. Classification (NCBI taxonomy): domain Eukaryota; kingdom Metazoa; phylum Chordata; class Aves; order Pelecaniformes; family Scopidae; genus Scopus; species Scopus umbretta. Next base: position 9,348 of record VZTL01039411.1, read on the forward strand.
AACAATAAAAACACCAAAAAAACCCCAACCAAAAAACACAAACCCCAAACATAGCCTTTTGGGCAAAGGGTGAGGTGTCAGGAGTCAGGCTAGACTGATTGCTTATCTTCTAGTGTGCCACCTTCCCTCCTTCTCCCTGTGTGTGGGCATTCATTGCACAAGCAGGAAACTATTTACCTTTTCATATTCTGGCTCATTACAGTGAGCTTAATGAGGTCAGAAAACACTATGGAACAGCAGAAACAACAAGACTAGGAATGAAGCTGAGGTGGGAGGGATGGCCTTTTATTTTAGTGATCACAAGTTGCTTAACTCTGCTTTTTTCATAGAAGTGCTCTCTTTATCCCTGGGACTGTTTATTTAGATGCCATATCCACCTCAGGTATGACACTACAGCCAATATGCTGCTGATCTGGCAGCCCTTTACTCTGCACAATCTGCACCAGATGTATGTAGTGGCCAGCCTCCAATTTGGCTTTGACTGCTGACCTGGAAGAACTTGTAGAACCTGCAGGTTCATGCCACTCATAACAATGAGAACATTAATGCTGGACATGTTTAAACAGAGTGCTTCCTCAGTTGTGGCCTCTATAGAATAATGAGCAGTGTTTCAGTTTAATCTGATAATATACTTGCCAGTCTGGTAATTTACTTGCCATTAATCTTGGCTCACCAATAATTCAGTGAAAATCATGATTGACGAAATTATTGAGAATAAAGATAAAGGAAAGCAAAGCGTGGTTTGTTGTTTTTTCTTTTTCTTTTTTCCTTAACTCTTATGCTTCTTGCTCCCCAGCAACTCCTTGCTTGCACCCCAACTCTTCCTATAGCAGTAATGGCTACGGTGAACACAATGTTATGGTTGCCTTGTTGTCCCTGAGCTGAAGCATCACCTTTGCTTAAACTCTAAGCTAGCCTTAGGTAAGTATGCAAGCAGTACCTTGAAACTCGTGAATTTGGGAGTTCAAAGAAAATGTCATTTTCTGGGGGTCCTGTGCTGTCTTGCGTTGCTTCATCAACTGTGTTCACCAACAGATGCTTTTTTAGCAAGACAGGAAAATCTGTTCTAATGGCTTTTGCTGCACTGATTGTGCTGACTCAGTGATTCAATCTGCAAAGTTAATTGGAGAGAGACAGTAAATTGGGTGGAATTTGAAGGATTTTAGTGTTCTAAGCCTCAGCCCCTCAGGCTTCACACAGAATGAAACACATAATCAGCTTTCAGTAAGCACTAGTTTTCATTAATCATAAACTGCAGGCAAAGTTGGAGCTTACAAATTTAGGTCTTTTATTGTTGTTTCATGTTAATGACTATTATCTCTTTTTTCCTATTGTATATGACTCTCAGCAACTGTGTTAGCACAGATGGCTAAAATCCCTAGCAGAAAAGTAAGCAGCATTTGTGAACATGATGCATTCAAAATAAATGACAGAGGAGGAAAATGCATGTCTTTAGAAATTAGGAAGCAGATTAAACTATAATAATGCATGTAAACACATCCAGGAAAGCAGGCTGCAGCTTCATTTTCAGCACAACTCTTAACTTCAATATATGTAACTTTCTGTTGAATTTATTGACAGGACAGGAAGCAAGTTAAATTAAAATTGGAGAGCAACTGGTTTAATATCAGTAATTTGGAATGTTCTTTTTTTAAAGCCTAACAAAATGTGATATAATTGGCATAGATTAGATAGTGTAGTGAAGAAAAAGAAAGGCCACACTTTCCTACAGATCCCAATTATCACATTTTAACTGAAATGTGACTAAAAGTTACAGCTGTTCACAAGTACTTCCCTTTGATCAACATGCATAAGGTATTAACTGGAGTTACCAGCAGCCTTAGATTTAAACTCGCTATGTACTGTTGACTTAATCTGCAAACAACAGACTAAGAATTGTTCATAAACCCACAGTAGGTGTTATGGGAGTACAGGACTTCAGTTTATATGGCGTGTCAGCTGCTACTCTTCTCATAAAGAGCTAAGTGACTTGTGGCTAATTTCTTCAAATTGTACGACCTATATTGCAAAGATTAGATTGGATATTAGGAAAAATTTCCTTACTAAAAGAGGGGTCAAGCATTGGAACAGGCTGCCCAGGGAGGTAGTGGTGTCATGGTACCTGGAGGTGTTAAAAAAATGTGTAGATGTGGCACTTTGAGACATGGTTTAGTAGGCGTGGTGGTGGTGGGTTGATGGTTGGACTAGATGATCTGAGAGGTCTTTTCCAAACTTAATGATTCTGTGATTCTATGATAATTCCTGAATGAGCAAGTTAAATTATTATAACATCTCACCTTTTCTTTAACTTCACTAGCCCTGGCCTCAGTTAAATGGTGAAACTGAATTCATGCTATAAACTGCAGGCTCAATCTAAATGTCATTAAAGCCTAAAGCTAAGACATATTTTTCATAAAAGTCAGCAGCTTTTTTTCTCCCTGTACTCCTCGTGGTGGTTCCCTTTCCCCTCCATTCTGCTTTCTTGAACATGTGCTTATTGCCTGAGTGTTGGTTGGTGTTAGGTGTGGAAATTGTCTTCATGGTTGTTGGCATGGAGAAAGCAAGTAAGCAAAGAGAAACAAAGCAAGAAGAGTGGCAGGAAAGCCAGACACTTCCCTAGGGGTGGGAATGAAACCTAGGAGTTCAGATTTGTGTTCTTTTATCTAATAAATAGTAATGAAAGCTTTTGGAAACATCAACTTCTCTTCCTTCTAGTATTCATTCCCACTTGTCTGTCATGGTAACAGATGGAAGGTGGTGCGCAGGTATGTTAAGGCTGTTAGGTGTGTACACGTCACTCCTTCAATGGACTCTTTTGCTTGCTGCTCTGCAGAGGACGAATGGTTGTCTGGTCAGGGCTTGCTCTTTTGCCTGTAAATGGGATATGATATCATGTCTGTATGGGTGAAAGCTGTCTAGAAGGCATTCTTTGCTCCAGAAACATTATTTTTGTTATTGCACCAGGCTGCTGGTTTGAGTTTTGCCCCAACGTTTTATGCCCTCCCCCCAACTTCTGGAGAAGCATACTTGAAATGCTCGTGCTGTTTTGCACCATTTAGACTGTTTATGTCCAATACTGTCCGGTCTAGAGGAGATAATTCAACTGATCTTGTTCTTGCAGATTTCTGTAAATTGCAGTTCAAGAGTGCTTGATTGGTGACAAGAAAATGACTGGCTTTTTAAATGACCTCGAAAAACAAAATTTCTAAAGCATGATTCCTACTCAGTATTCATCAACATATCTTCCTGACGTCTTTTCCCTGGCCACCCAAAAAAAAATTTACTCTGTAGTAGACGGATTGCTTGTTTTATAGCTGCTTCTGAGACTTTTCACAGGACTGTCTTTCCAATCTTTTTGGAGCTTTCGTACCTCTGAACTACTTAAATGCCATTATGTCACCATGAAAGAGTTAATGGGCATACAAATCACAAAATTAGTATGCCTCTTGGGATTTTGGTAACATACAGAGTTTTATGGGAATAATTTTTCTAGCGGAGACCGCTTTGACTATTTTACTATTATGTCAGTACTCAAATTCTCCTACTAGTTTAGTATTGTTTTCCAAGAAACTAAAGAAGAAAATTATTATTAATAGTTTTCCTAAATGGTGTCTTATAAAATGCTAGTTTTAAATAGTCATCCTGTGTAACAGGAATTAAATGGATATTTGTCTTTTTGTTCTAGTAGATGTTAAGCTATAGTCCTACTCTCTTTTAAATAATGGCAATGAATTTTGTTTTTAATTCAAAACTGATACTCTTGGTAGCTCACAGCCAGAAATTTTATTTCCAAAAGATGTGTGATACGGCTTAATCCTTTCTTCTGGGTACACAGAAGAAAATTCCAGGATGTGGGACTGTTGCAGCAGTGTCATACATGTGTACATAAGAAGAGCAGCTATGTTTTTTCTTGTTATTGTTCCCCGTGCCCCCTTTCAAGGCCAGGTCTTTCTCACTTCATGCCTACAGCGTGTCCTTTCTTTGTGGGGTCACTTGCTAAAGCAGCTTCTACTGTGTGCAGAGAGGTTCTGCAAACAGGGTATGTTTGTGAGTCTGAAGCAATTATTTATTGGCTAAACATGCAGTAGATAGCTACACCTAACTTGATGCTATGCTAACTATCCCGGTGAGACTCTTGGTGAGCTTTTGCCAGCCAACCTGTCATTAGGCAGAGAAGTCACCCTCAGTGTTTCTCAAAACAGGTTGAATCTCATTGAATTGCTGTTTTCCAATCTGATGTTTTTTCCCCCCATATGGTTTTATGCCTTCTTATGCTGGTGTTTTTCCTCCTGAATTCAGGAGGTACTATCACTGTCTCAGCAGCCTCACCTCTGTCTGATTTTTACCTTGTTAACTTCCTCCTTCTCTCTAGTTTTTCACAGATCTTTCTCACAACTTAGTCTTCTCGGGCATCTGAGACAAGGTTGCACTGCCAAGCTGTATCAAAACTAATGCTTGGTTCACAAACACCTTTGCCCCTGGGAGGAGGTTTACAAAAAGTTTTGATAAAGAGATTAGGTAGGGTGAGCTGGAATGCTTATTTTCAAATATGGAAGATTCTAACTGTGGCTTCTTCCCTTCCTGATGGAGGATTTCTCCATAGGCGATTACTTTTGTGAGTCTCTTGAAAACCTATAGCTCTGAACAGATTCTGCTGCCTAAGACACTTTGCTTGTGATAAGAAAACTATTTTGGTTAAGTTTAAGTCAGAGCTTTCTCTGAAGTTTTTGTGTGTTACCTGTCATGGAAGAGTTCTTAAGAATGGGAATGGCTTATAAACTAGAACTCATTGGGATTAGTCATGCACTTTGATTAATCTTTAGTCTCAGTGGTTTGTTCTGTGCCAGTATTTCTGTGACTCTTCCCTAGCTCCCACCCCCCTAGAAATTCTTCCTTGAAAATGGAAGGTTAAAAAAAAAAGTAGGTATCAAGGTATGTGAGCTATAATTTGCATAGAACTTTTGTAACCCATATTAAACTGAGGCAAAACATCCTTATGAATCTGAAGACTCATAATTTCAGTTCCTCTAAGTTTCAGTTCCTCTAAATTACTCTCCATTTAAGAGAGATTATGAATTGGCATGTCATATGTGGTTATTTTATACCTGTGACTAATACATTGCTGCATGTGACTTTTAATAGTTCACTGTGTAACACAGGATTTTTGTCTTCTGATAGTCTTCATTGTCTATTACAATCTCTGTGACTTCAATTATCAAGCAAATGTGTTTCGTTTGTTCATGTTAATTGCATACAGCACACATGTAGAAATAGCAAGCTGAGTATATAATCTGTGTATGTTACTTACAGCCATTTCTGAGTTCCATTGTCAAGATGGATTACGAATGACTTGAGGGAAAAATAGCTTACTGATTGGGGTTTTTTTATTTTTTTTTTAATTTGATAGAATGTCTGACCAGACTTGGAAAAATTCTCTTTTTTAATGTTGCAGCTTCTTTTTATGTAAATCTTACCAGCCCCCTTAAGTTGCTCCTTAGATTTCAAACCCTTCAGAATAGGGTACCTGCTCTTCTTCAGTACTAACACAGAAATCTTGTATTAGCAGCCTACAGATGCTGTTACTACATAGTAGAACAATGTTTATTCAATGCAAATAAATATATAGAGTCTGATCTAGAGAGACTGTATGTATAAAACATAAAAGATGATTCATCAAAATTTCAAGGCAGGAGTGAAGGATGCAACCTTGACTTGTACTTGGGCATTCTGGATTGGTCACAGTTGTTGTAGCTGTGAAATTCTCCAGATGCTTTTAATGAGGGCTATTAATTCTGTGTTCTCTAATGACATTAATTGTCCAGTACAGGACACAAATGACTTGCCCTCTGAGCAAGCATCATGGCTTGTTACAGTCTTTATGAAACATTTTCTGTCAGTTATGCAACTCTGTTTTCTTTTTTTAACTTGTTTCTTGCTGATGATGGTGTATAGCAACATCCAAACACAGCAGGCCGTGTTAGTGTTGCTTGCTTGCTATGTTCTATGGATATCAAGAAATGGTACGGTTTAGCCCCTGTTGGCAACCAAGCACCACACAGCTGCTCGCTCACCCTCCCCCCTCCCCGTTGGGATGGGGAGAGAATTGGAAGGGTAAAAGTAAAAAAATGCATGGGTTGAGATAAGAACAGTATAATAATTGAAATATAATAATAACAATAATAAATAACAAATAAAATAATAACAATAACAATAATAGTAACAAAGTGTAATGAAAAAAAGAGAACGATGAGAGAGAAAGAAACAAAACCCAGGGAAGGGAAAAAAAAAATTGATACAACCGCTCACCACCCACTGACTGATGCCTAGCCCATCCCCGAGTACGATCGCTGCCCCCCAGCCAACTCCCCCTAGTTTATATACTAAGCATGATGCCATATGGTATGGAATAGCCCTGTGGCCAGTTTGGGTCAGCTGTCCTGCCTGTGCCCCCTCCCAGCTTCTTGTGCACCTGGCAGAGCATGGGAAGCTGAAAAGTCCTTGACTAGTGTTAACACAACTTAGCAACAACTAAAACATCAGCATTGTTCTCATACTAAATCCAAAACACAGCACTATGCTAGCTACTAGGAAGAAAATTAACTCTATCCCAGCTGAAACCAGGACAAGAAGTTATGCAGAGATTCATGCACATTAATCATAGAATCATTAAGGTTGGAAAAGACCTCTCAGATCATCTAGTCCAACCGTCAACCCAACACCACCGTGACTACTAAACCATATCCCAAAGTGCCGTGTCTACATGTTTTTTGAACACCTCCAGGGATGGTGACTCCACCACTTCCCTGGGCAGCCTGTTCCAATGCTTGACCCCTCTTTTAGTATGAATTTTTTTCTAATATCCAGTCTAAACCTCCCCTGGCACAACTTGAGGCCATTTCCTCTTGTCCTATCTCTAGTTACTTGGAAGAAGAGACCAACACCCACCTCACTACACTCTCCTTTCAGGAAGTTGTACAGAGCGATAAGGTCTCTCCCCTCAGCCTCCTCTTCTCCAGACTGAACAACCCCAGTTTCTTCAGCTGCTCCTCATGAGACTTGTTCTCCAGACCTTTCATCAACTTCGTTGCCCTTCTCTGGACAAGCCTCAGCAACTCGATGTCCTANTCAAAGGCCTTACTAAAGTCCAGGTAGATAACATCTGCTGCCTTTCTGTTGTCTACTAGGCGGGTCACCTGGTCATAAAACTGAACTCCATCTGTTGCCAGCAGGTCAGGTGCCTCTCTATGATCAAAAAAACCCAAAATTTCACCCATGGCACCAACCTCTGAGCCACATGTTAATCAGGTGAGTTTTCCTGTTCCTTTCGGTATTCTTCCCTGCCACTGATGGGATTGAAGAAAACACTACCTGTGCTCCTAATCCCTCAACCAATCGCCCCAGTGCCCTGACATCCCTTTTGATTGCTCTTGGACTTCTCTCTGGAACCTCATCACTGCCAACCTGCATGACCAGTAGAGGGTAATAGTCAGAGGACCGTACCAGACCAGGGAGTTTCCTAGTAACGTCTCTATCCCGGGCCCCAGGGAGGCAGCAGACTTCCCTGTGGGATGGGTCTGGTTGGCATATTGGACCCTCTGTTCCCCACAAAGGGAATTGCCTATGACTATTACCCTCCTTTTTTTTTTTTTCTTAAGAGAGGCAGTCATAATGCATGGGACTGACTGGTTCACCCTAGGCAATTCCCTGGATGGCCTACATTGTAATGTAATACTACGTTCTAGTTAGTATTAGGATACTACAGTACATTGAATGTGATACTACATTGTAGTTAAGCAAAGATTCATGTGTGTTAGTACTGATACACAGAATGTAGTATTAATGTGCTTGAATCTTCACTTAACTTTGTTATGGCATTTTTTTCCTTGTGTCACTTTACCTGCTCATGGGATACAGTATTTATAGAAATAATTAATGAGATCTATTAGAACCTTCTTCCCTCTTGCTATGGAATTGTCACCAAAACTTGTGATAAAGGACTAATGGTTTATCAAGACATATTTTGGCAGCACTGCTTCCTTCATTCTTGTGAGAAAATTTGGGGTTTTGTTTTGGTTTGGTTTTTTTAAGTTTCATCACAGTTGGGTAAAGGAGGACATTTTTACTTTGAGGCCATAGAGAAAATACTGTTTCAAAACTCTTGTATGGATGTTGGTCTGTTAATTGTAGAGCTGGTCAGAAGCTCTTAGGCCAAAAATGTGCCTACCCTTCTCGAAAAAGGTCAAGAAGCATCTGTATTAACTTAGCCTTGTGAAATTGAATCCCCATACAAAAAACATTTTCAGAAGGACTATCATGACTTTGTGGACTGGATCAGATTGACAAGAGGTAGAGTACTGTGTTTTTTTTTAAGCTTTGCATATAGTGCTTTCATAGGTGCTCTAATGCTTTCATTTAACGAAATGAACCATTTTCAACTACTTGGGTAAAGTATCCTGGCATTACGTAAGACTACAGGATACAGTTGATGTCATTGCCACATTGGCTCCTGAGAGAAACACTTAATTGGGAACCTGGATTGATTTATCTTCCTTTAACAGAATCAGTAGTAATTTTTCTATAAAATTAGATACTCAGTGTAGCTTGATCAAAGAGAAATGTATTGGCTTTTAAGTGCATATACTTTTAAGTGCATATAACTGGCTTCTGCTTGGTTTTAAGTGTCACATCTGATTTGAATAGTCACCCTGCTTGTAATGTGTGCATGTAGCATTTGTAGGAGTAAGTTTTTTCTTTTGAGTGTTGATTTATTCTGAGGGATTTATATTAGATTCCTTCTCCACATCTGAACAGGAATAAATGCAGGGGCAAGGACTGTTTGTTCAAAGCACCGTTATGCTTAGTAACAGTTAGGTGGGTTTCTTCATGTAAAATAGAAAATTAGAAACTTTATTTTTGTGAGCAAAAGTCTTCTTTTGAAGAAAGGAAAAAAACAGGGTTTTTTTTTCTTTTTTCTTCTTTTTTTTTTTTTTAAACAAAGGTAAGACAATGGAAGATTAAACTTAAAGAACATCCACAAAAGGAGGTTTATGCTGCCTTCCACTCTTTGCTACAATAACTAAGTGATTGCGGTACTAACATGGCGTATAAGTGAACAATTAAATTCCCACTTTTTTCAAAGTGAGACGTGTTCCATATCTAAAGACACTTAATTCACCTTTTCAGAATTGATCTACTTTACACTTGGGAGAAATGCATTTTTTAATCTCTCCTAATGAAGCTGTGCTAACCCCATGGGTTTCCATAAGAAATGTAAATATCTACTCAGTTGGACAGAATTATATTAATGTGCACTGATTAGGGAAATGGAGACCTAGAAGTGGATCTATAGCAAGTGGGACCTTGAGATTCAGTCTGTGTTCCAGTGGGTGTTTAATACGTATCCAAAGGGGAAAAACCTAAACAGATACAAATGAGAATACTTCTCACTGGAATATTCTAAGGCATGGAAATCACAGCATTACCCTTGCAGATGGAAACCTTCGGAGGATGCAAAAGTTTTGGGAATTGCGTCTCAACACAAAGTACTTAACTACAGGGTTACTGATTAAAAAAAGGAACACTCACTTCATGAATTCTGCATGTTGGCATTTTTGTGGCTCAAGTCAGAAGAAGTTGCAAGTCAACAAAAACATTTGCTAGAAAATAACTTAGCAAAATCTTTTAAAATGAAGATGTTACATAGTAGAGTGAACAAGACACAGAAATTACTACTGTAGTGAGTTACATATTTGCAAATGTGCATGTGTGAGTAAACTTGTAAATCTTACAGCAAATGCTGGTATAAATTAATTCCATGTAATAATGCATGTGGAAAAACATTTCCCATACCTCTTAATTCATTGAGCTGTACATCACCAAGAATGTAATTTCAAATATCAATGCTGCACATAACCATTGGCTATTTAGATAAAACCAGAAGGCTTTGTGTTTGTGTTACATCTTGTTTTGATTAATTTTGGGTTTTATTTCATCCAGGATCCAGAAGTCTGTTTCACACAGAAAATGTTTGGTTTGTGTTTTTTTTGGTTTTGTTTTTTTTTTTTTTCTTCTGTTTAGACCCTGAATGGATCAGCCCAAGGAAAATGGGGCTTAGTCTTTGCCTGAGAACTCTTTCTTAATGGTTTGGTTGCAACTCTTACAAAAATAAACAAACAAATTATGAGGAGTGGTAGTGAAGGAAACTCCTTGTCTACTTAATCTAGACACAGTAAGATGATGAATCTCGCTTGTATGACTCCTTAATGATTAGGGATGATGGGGAAACTTCAGACTGCTACAGTTAGTAATGTAGCTGCCTATTACAGCCATTTAATGGTTGTGTTTTCTACAACAGATAATACCTTTTTTTTTTTTTTTTTATACTTATAAAATACAAGACTTCCTGTGTGTTTTTCACATGAGCAGGAGATTTAAGCTTAAAGAGTCTACTAGACAGACATACTGGATGCCAGGTGCCCACCAAAGCTGCTCTATCACTCCCTTCCTCAACTGGATGGGGAGAGAAAATATAACAAAAGACTCATGGGTCAAGATAAGGGCAGGGAGAGATAACACCAATTACTGTTGGGGCAAAACAGACATGACTTGGGGAAAATCAGTTTAATTTATTACTAATCAAATCAGAGTAAGGTAATGAGAAAATAAAAACTAAATCTTAAAACATCGCCCTCCCACCCCTCCCTTCTTCACAGGCTCAATTTCACTCCTGATTTTCTCTACCTCCTCCTCCCAAGCGGTGCAGGGGTATGGGGAATGGGGGTTGTGGTCAGTTCATCACATGTCTTCCCTGCCGCTCCTGCCTTCTCAGGGGAGGACTTCTCACGCTTTTTCCCTGCTCCAGTGTGAGGTCCTTCCCATGGGATACAGCCCTCCATGAAATTCTTCAATGTGGGTCCTTCCCA
>VZTL01039413.1:1418-20497 GCA_013400535.1 Scopus umbretta
AAAAAACAAACCAAACCAAAAACAGTCAAAAATTGGTATAGTTCTAAACCCTCCAGCTCAGGGAGTACAAGATGTAATGGACAGTTATGCTTGAATCTTCTTCTTAACTGAAAGGATATAGAGGCAATGTTCTTAATGTCTCCACTGGGACAACTATATTTGCATTGGATTCGATCGGGTTCTGTTTTCCAAATTCTGAACAGAAGAATTCCCAAATTTGCTGATCATGTTGCTAAAGCCTGAGGTGTTAGAGGTAGTCTCAAAAGCTTCAGAGGTAATGATGGTGCTTCCTAAAATAATGCAGGTGTGCCCTGTTGAGGAGACCACTGGATATAACTATGCACCTTAAAGCTGTGGATACCCAAAGAACCTATGATGCTATTTTCAAAAGAGTAGTTTTAAAGAGGGCTGGGCTTAAATATCCATTTTGTGGATATAAACTTGAAGAGAAGGTGAATAGAAACAGAGGGAGTATCAGCAAAGTGCTGGGTTGTTATTCCAACCAAATCAAGACAAATCTACGGCAGTTTTTTCTAAAACTGAGATAAAAATTCAATCCTAACAATGGTGGGCTACTGGCAAGCCCAGATGGGTGGATGTTGTGTGCTGGTTGATTCTGGCTGTGGTATTTTATGCTTCACTTGCTCAGCCTCCTACCCTTGGACTGCATGAGTGGAAGAGGAAGAGGAATGCTGGCTTAGAGAGGCGTGGAAGGGCACAGGAACGCTGAGGGAAAACACAAGTCTGGGCCTTGGTTATTTCTGCCACAAATGTTTTCTGCTATTCATTGTCTACTTGGTTATTTAGATTAGAGTCAAAACTCATGCTTGCTCAGTGCAAGCACGGTGGAGCTTTGATATTGACTGAAGCTGCACTTGTTACTCTACTACATCATGATGATCATAAATTATAAACATGAAACCAAGAAGATAATCAAAGCCCCAAGATTTAGCAGGAAATTCTGGACCTTGTATTTAGAGGCAGAAGAAGAGGTGATCAAAGAAGGAGAAAGAGGGTGCTTGGAGTGACGTTCTTTGATGTGTTTTTACTTGAAACATGAATGTAGGAGGAGAAAAAGAAGATGGTTTTGTTCATTTGAATCAGTTATGAGAAAAGACCAAGCCTTTGCATACCATCCTTATGCGCCCTGTTTTTTGTCTTTAAAATGTTATATGCTCTGAGGAAGGACAAATTTGTAGAGCAAACAGTGAGTATTCTTTAAATGCAAAATAAGCTCTTAATTGAACAACCAAAGCCTGACTACATTATGTCTAGATTAATTTTACAGTGGTACTAGCAGTCAAATAAGCCTCTTCTTTCCTTCACAAATAGCAGACAGTATTAGTAAGCCAGTGAGAACAGTACATTTAACCTTTTTCATTTTCTTTTGTAAATGCCGATTTCAGTCCTGTCTGGTACACAGAACAGTTGCAAGTTTAGACACAAAACCAGAAGATGCCAGTGCTCTTCTTATTTTTTCGATTATGCGTAGAAAATGTCCAGGCTGTTTCTTCCTGCTTGCTTTTTTCAACACCAAGGTCAGAAATAAGCTAAATTTCTGCCTAGAGAATTCTCAGCACAGGTGTGCAGGCTAAGGGATAAAATCCCGGAGCAGTGGAGAGGCGAGCAGTTGTTAGCTGGTTTGAAATTTTGTAGTTTGTTAATTCTTACATTACTGACATGCCTTAAGTCATCAGATCACTTTGGTTTATTATCAGAAAGAAATTTTCTCTGTTATTCTGCTCTTTAGACTATACATTCCAGCAAATTATAAGCATAACTTAGATATGGCTGGATCTCTCCCTAAAGAGTTGGTGAATGGGAATGATAAACTGCAGCAACGTGTGAGGAAAGCCTCTTCACTTCAGCTGACCCTGACAACTACAATCAACAGTTAGGAGTGTCTGGTCTACTGTGGTATCTGGTTTCTGTGTGAGTAACAACTAAGTTACAGATTGGGGTATGGACTCAAATTGTTGCCTATGGAAATGATGGACTATCATTTTGTTTCTTCTGCACCTAACAAATAAGATCTTTGCATGGGGATGCTCCTTATCCTATGAGACACCTCTGCAGAAACCTCCAAGTGGAGGGATCTAAATGACCTTCTTCCCATTACATTTCTTAAGTCTAGAAGAAATAAAATCTTAATAGTGGTTTGTAATGTATTGAGGGAGGAATGTAGACACATAGAGTCCAGGATTAAGTTCCAATAGCATCTATTATCTTTTTGCATTTGTTTTTTATTGTGTGTCTGTGATTCCACATGGTTTTGTAAATTTTCTCTTCCTGTGCGTATCTCTTTGTTCTTTGAGAAAAAAACAGCTGAGAATGTATGTATTGTTGAATTGACTTCATCAAATTCAGTCCACAGCCTTTAGGAAGTTAAAACAGAAAGTCGTGGAGCACCTGCACAGATTCTTGTTTACTTTAGAAAATCTTAAAGATTTAATAACAAGTGTTGTCCTGGTTTATTTCTGAGCTTTCTGAAACCATCCTTGAAGAAAGAAGACTGTTCAATGTGCTACGTGTTGAATTAACAAGTTAATCTATAGCTTCTTGCTGAAAGTGAGGGGAAGCAATTACTGGTATGCATTAGATCACTTTAATTTCAGCTATATGTTCAGATATATCTTCATTGGCCCAAAGAAGGACTGGGGTTTGGATGGAGAGAGTGAACCGTGATTAGCCAAAGCAGCCCATGTTCCTTTTCATCATGAAGTTTAATCATTTACTAGCTTACATGACATTTTTCAAAAGCTATTCATTACTCTTAAAAGATGCTCGATTCTGTGACAGTGCTGGCTGTGTTGTCTATTGCTGCTTTTGCAGACAGGATGATACTCATTTATGCGTCATATCCAAGAAGATGCCGTTAACAGAAGTCCCAGATTCAGTAGTTTGATCCAATATGAAAATGACTGATGTTGACCTATGTAAATGACACAAATCAATTAACAAGAGTTTGCCAATTATTCTGTAGCATAGGTGACCTGCCATGAACAGCCACAGTGTTGTCTTCTGCAGAGTAGCATTTCTGTTTGCATTTTTTCCTAATTTCTTCCTGGCAGAAATGTTTCTTGCCTAGAATTGTTATAAATCAGGTATTCTCAATTGCTGGGATTTACCTCACTTGTGTGATGAGAGTTTGTAAAGGTAGGGCATAGGCTCCCTCCTCCCCCTGGAAAAGCAGCAGAGCATACTGCTATAACTGGATATCCCTCCTGCCTTTTCTCCATAGTGTCTGGAGAATTTCTCAGTGCTGCAGGGCATTTTCAGCTGTGTGTCTGAGAGCTGCTGGAGTTGCCACCTCATTTGCCAGGCTGGTGACCAGACCTGCATCCCATTATCCTTCCTGGTCCCTTCCCTCACAGCATCCTCAGAGCTCTGCAGTTTCTAATGATCTCCTACTGGGTCCTACCTCCTTTGAAGTCCCAGAATAAGTGAGGAAGAAGAGAAATTAATGGAGATGAAGCTTATTTAAAAAAAATTATGAACTGCTAATTTATGTGGTAGAATAGTGCAGTGTAAATTCCTAGGCATTACAAACAGGGAGGGCAGTTTGGTTTATCTTGTTCTACTCCTTTTGTACAGCCATGAGCTACTTTGGGTGCACGGTGTTTCCCATGGTTACCTAATTCTTTCTTAGCACATGTCCCACTTCTTGGACCTCATCATCAGACGTAATTTATCTCCCCATGCCACACTATTACTGAAACCCACTTACTTGAGTCTGAATTTAGCCATTAGTCTATACATTTCTGGGTTTTCTGGCTGGGTGAAGAGTCTATCATAAAAAATATTAATTATTTAGAAATAGAATTTTGAAAGGGAGCAGATAGGAAGCACCTGTGACTGGGAGAAAACAACAGTCTTCTTCAGCTGCATTGTTTTGATTAGCATTTTATACTCTTCCAGCACATGTGAATCATTTGCTTGCACTTAAAGAGCAAAGTCATTCTGAGGTAAGCAGCAAAGTAGAAGTGTTGTGTGGTGCCTGGGGAGGTGTCTTAGGAGGGGAAGCAGGAGTATTGCATGTTATGGTTATTGCATGCCTATTTGGAGTGAATCTTAGTGGGTTCTTTAAACATGGAGCCTTTAAACACCCAGTATTTACTAATGCAGTTGACCTGCAGAAATGAAGCTAAGGCCATGAAACTGGGTAATAGAGGAGCTGCTTGACAGGCAGTCAGTGGAAATTCCTGGTGGAAGCTAAAGCAGGTATAGAAACAATAAGCTAACAGGAAACACTATGCCTGCTAATGAAAGGGAAAATAGTGACGAGGGAGTGTGAAGGGAGATTATTACTGAAGCATTCACACTTCTTTGCAGAGCTCCTGCTTTTATATTCAGATTACTTGGCGATACGCTGACTCATAGAGTTTGCAGAGTTACTCTTTTCCATGGTATGAAACTAGCAGGTGATTTTTTTCTTTCTTTCTTTTTTTTTTTTAACCGACTGTTTCCAAAGGCTGGCTTTCTTTGCTTGTAGTAAACGTCCTAGTTTTAAATTCAGTAGTGTAAGGCATCCATCTCTGTCTTTTACCCCTGCCTGCACTGAACTGTCTGGCTTTTTGATGTTGAAAAAGGTACCTCACACAGATTGCAGCTCACAGTTGGTAATGAGGAGGAGTTATTGTCACTGTGCTATTCTAACATCTCAGTATGCTTTCTGTAATATGAGAGGATTATTACTGATGCTCTGCTGGCTCTATTCATTGTTGTGAATGAATTACGCTTTTAAGCTGGGCATTAGCTTAAAAATACCTCCAGTAACTTAAGTGGGGATTATTATTACTGGTCATGTTTATGGTTGTTCTTAAGAGCCCACCAAGAATGGAGCCCCGTTGTGCCAGGCACTATATGTGAGGTGCTCTCTGCCCCAGTGAGTATCTCTCCTGAAATATATATTTAGGGTGGGGCCAGAGATAAAGCATACAAACAGGGTGACTTCACACAGCAGATACTCTTCTGCTAAAGAATGAAAGAAAGACTGACATCTTTTTCCTTCTGATACTCTGGTTTGTCTGAGGAAAGGAGACCATCTCTCCCCTGTACTGTTCTGGGCTTATGGGTGTGGGGTAGAGTCCTCCCACCAGATACCTTAATGCTTGCTTGCTCTGTTCCTATTAGCTGCAGTTTTGTTTGCTCTCTGTGGATTTCCCTCTGGTGTCACAGGCTTGTGGGGTGAGGGATGGTGGGGAAGCAAAGGCAGTGAGTAGTACCGTGCAAGTCCAACTCTGCGTTTTCCTCTTCAAGTTTGTCATGATCTTTTAACACTGAGTTATTGAGCATTTGAATCTGGACATGCATTTCACCATAAACAGAGCATTTTAGGGAAGAAAGTGAGGAGTCCAAGGCATTGCCGTTGGATGGCTTATGGGGAAAGCTGTTGGGAGGAAACAACACAGACTAGTCCATGTGCTTTCTCATTTGCAAAGATTCAGTTGCTGTCTTATTTCTCCCATCATAAAATTGTCTCTCTGAGTTTTCCAGGTGGATGCATCACAGAGGCTGGAATGTAGCCTGACAGGTAGAAATCAAAAGCAGCATGTCTTAGTGATGCTTTGTCAGCTGTGAATAACAAGAAATGTTTGGGGGTTTGTTCTGAAAATCCAGATGCCATCCATTGTCAGCTCTCAGCTTCTGCTGCCCTGGGCAAACCTCACAATATGTCATGGGCAGAATGTTTGCTGTGCCATGTATTTTGCTCCTACAGACATTTGCCTAATCTGTCTGCATGGCAACTCTAAATCAGGTGTCAGCTTCTTTCTGGAATTAAATCTCTATTGCCCTTGTAACCTGAAATCCAGAGGACACCGTTGAATGTGTTCTATGGCTACCAGGATGATTTATGCTTAATTCTTAACAATTTAGGTGACTAATTGCATGAAGTTAAAAAGCAAACACAAACTCTTTTGAGCATTATGTTTTTGCATAGTGACACTGATAAATAGCTGACAGTGGAGAAGATGGGCCATGCAGCAGTTAGTCAGAGCTTGGTAGTGACCTCCCCACCCTCAATGGCTGTGAAGTCTTGGTGCATGTAATGGATAACCTGTCCCTTTTCCAGTCAAGCGTCATTTCCAGTACAGTCTGTGACCGGTGGTCTAAACGTACATTACTCTGGTGTGTGTATGTTTGTCTATGTATCTGTATGTTTATATATGATCTGGAATTACTTAGTTTAAATATTTTAGGATTTTTGTTTGATATAGTGATATATGTGACAATATATAGATCTAGAACTGGAATAACAATACTTAGAGATTTGTATAAAGTGTTGCGTGCAGCAATACACTTACACTTTTATCACTGGGTATTAGAAAGTACACCACGTTTTTGCTTGACAGTGCACTTTATAATATATTATAGGAGTAATGTTTTACCAGCCGAACTCTCTATGATAATAATTTCTTCTGCTTCTGTTCCTCTTTCTTTTAAACCTCTGAACTCAAATACCAAAAGGAGCAGATTCACCACAGGCGTCTCTTTTCTTACTGTGCTTAAGATAGGTTGTATTCAATATTCAGTAAGCTCCTTGTAATTTAAATCCAAAAGATACCTCTTTAGAGACATAACAAAACAAAAGTTTTGTTCTTCAAAAATTACATATCAATGAGCTAGTGGTAAAATGTTAATTAGAGTAACCTTTCAAACTCCAATCTTCAGCTGATAAGAATGGGAGAAAAAACAATGAAATGTAGGATAGTGCCATGCAATTTCTCCAAGTAAAGATCACTAAAGTTTCTGACAAGGCTTTCAGGCTGAAAACACCCAAGTAAACACCCAAGTGAAGCAAATACTCAACCTGTCTGACAGGCCATGAATGCTGCCATTAGCATGGCATAATTCTAATGCATTTAGCATGTATGTTTAATGCTAAATGCATTAGCACTTAATGTCAGGAGTTCCAGACCTGCTAGAGTCAAGGGGTTAACACAAATTAAGAACCGCAAGAGAGATTTGTCACTCTTTATAGCTCTGTGTTAGAAGTCCTAATTTCATTACTGAAGCTCACTCTGTAAGGAAAGAGTATTATTTTTGTGTTAGGCTTTTTCTTTCTCTTGAAAGTAAAGACCAATTACCCTGCTAGCATTTGCTACCACAGTAACACCTCCTGAGAAGCCCCACTGTAACATCATGTAAATTTATATAGTAATATAGTAAAACCTGCAGAATATGTTTCCTAAGAAAATTTAGCTACCCAGTTTAACTAACAGATCAATATTACAAAATCAAGTCTGTAATGGACACCTATGGTTAAAGGTGCACTTTTCTTTTGTTTAGCTTCTCTAAAACCAGAACATTTTGGACTTCAGTTGTATGAGGGTGAGGCTAACATATAAAATGCAGCAACCCAAGCCACAGCTACAGGAAGCTTTCCCTCATCACCCAGTGAAGATTAAACAGCCCTTGACCTTTCCGCTTGACCTTGCCCCTCTACATATTTCAGCACAGACAGTGGCACAGCTGTGCAGTGATCCTCATTGGGGATCAGCCCAGGTGAAAAATAACATGGGAGGGAAACTGGTACAATAGAGGAGTTGGCTTAGAGGCTGGAATGTCTACAGAGGAATGGGCATCGGATTTGCCATAGTGCTGATGATTGCTGAACTGCACAGAGCTTGCTTTATTATTCAGTGTGCAATGAGGAAGATGCACCTGATCTCTTTTACAGTGCTGCAAAGCGACAGTGCTTCATTGCCTTAATAGTAATTTCTTCTAGCAGTAGTAGTGTTAAAGTCAATGGGACTGCAAACAGAGCACAAAGAATATGCCAGTCTCAGTAGGGTCAGGATGAAGAGCTGTTATGTTGATTGACCTCAGGAAAAAGCTACATTAAATTATTTTAATCACAACTTGTATTTAGATGAGTGGGATTTACACTAATTGGCACTTTTACGTCACCCTCCTGAAAAAGTTTTAGAAATCTTAAAAACTTTAGCTTCTCACAGTGTTTCAGTGCAATGATGCTTAGCTCTTCCTTGCAGGAAGGCAGTAAGGGAATTGTTTGCTCACCTGTCACCAGTGTGTCAGGGCCCAAGTGCACCTGCAGGTCTTGCTTGCCCTGACCAGGGACCTCCCTGCAGGCACCTGCTGCCCAGGGCTCCATTTCAGTTCATCCCTGGTCCTTGCTGAGCAGTGACAGAGATGGGTCCAGCAGTGGGAGCTGAAGTGTACAGAGGTGACGTGGCAGGAATGAAGGCTCCATCTGTCCTTTGGTTCCTGTTCAGAGACCTTTGCTCTGTTTTCCTTGAGGGCAAGTTCTTGTGCTTGGTACTTTGCTACACTTAAGAGCGTTCTGCTACTGACAGCAGCTAGATGTTCAGGTATACTTTACATGGCATATCTTGACTCATAGCTTGTGGGCCAGGTCCAGCCTGAAGAATATTTCTATGTGATTTGCTACCTTTTCCCCAAAGAAGGAGTAAATGCTGCTATAAGAGCAGACGTTTCCTCTTGCACCCTCCATCTGCCTTTAACATCTCCTGCTGAGATCTGGAAGTGGATGTTAGAGGGTCTAATCTTACTCTTGTCACTCTGTGAAGGATTGCCTCAAGATCCCAACAATTTGTTTCCTTCTGTCACTACCTCACTTTCCTGCCCCAGTGTCTCCCAGCTGCAGCCTTATTTCTCCAGCACGCACACGGACCAGTAGCCAGGCTGGGGTTACAGCTGTGGCTTCAGAGGGGACCAAACATTCATCTTACCAACTAAAAGGATAAACAGCGTATATCCGTTTCCTTTTCAGGCACGCTGGGATTCTTAACCTTTCAAAGTATTCTTAACATCTGCTCCTTTCAATAAGCATGCATTGTTGCTAACATGCCAGCATATACCTAGGGTTATGGCTGCGAGAACAAGTTACTACAGGGAAAGATGGAGAAGAGTCATACCACAAAGTAAGAGCTGGCTGTGGAGCAGCTAACGCGCTGTAGAGCTGCACTCCTTTACCCTGCAGCAGTTTGTTCATGTAGCTGTACCCTAGCACTAGTCTCATTAACCCTGCCATGTCCTCAGAGTACATCACTATCAAATGAGACAGTTCAACATTTTCTGTGTGTGGAAGAGCTTAAAGTGGTTTTCCTACACCTAGTCTGAAAACCAGCCATGCGATCAGTTATAAGCTACATGCTGGACAACATGGTGTTAAAATGCCTATAACCCAAGATATATCAATAATAGAGCCTAAACTGACTGTAGGCAGTATGAGCATTGAGCATTCCTCTGCTTATGTTGAATTGATTGCAAGGTATAATTTTAAATTAAGGGAAAATCCAGTTAAAAATGTATTCATGGGAGGAAATCAGCACAAAGTGTCTACTGTTAAAGTGTGCCTTGATTTTAATTGTTTTGGCTTTCATTTCATGAAGTGCTAGATAAGTGGATAAGCAACAGAAATTATATGTTAAAGTTGTCTGTGTTCTGCATTTACATTTGGGTATGTCCTGGTTTCAGTTGTTTACACTTTTCAGCTTCCCATGCTCTGCCAGGTGCACAAGAATCTGGGAGGGAATGCAGGCAGGACAGCTGATCCCAATTAGCCATCAGGGCTATTCCATACCACCTGATGTCAAGCTCAGGATATAAACTGGGGGAGTTGGCTGGGGAGGGAGTGATTGCTGCTTGGGGGCAGGCTGGGCATTGGGTGGTGAGCAATTGCATTGTGTATCACTTGTTTTGTATATTCTGTTGTTGTTATTGTTATTTTCTCTTTCTCTGCTGTCCTATTAAACTGTCTTTATCTCAACCCACGGGTTTTAGGGTTTGGTTGTTTTTTTTCTTCCCCCTGATTCTCTCCCCCATTCCACTGGGGTAGGGGGAGGGTGAGCAAGCAGTTGTGTGGTGCTTGGTTGCCAATCAGGGTTAAACCACAACAGGGTAGTAATTCCAGATGAGAAAGAGAGCCCTGTGACTTGACACGCAACTTATGCTGACTATCATGGTATAGTCTGAGAGTCTGATTTAGTTAATTTTGGATAAGGTGGAAATTAATTAACAGACACCAACATGCCTGCCTTCCCTGTGAAAATCTGAGTGGTGAAGTAGGATGGATCTCTGGCTCTGCCACCAACAGGATCAACATAATGAATAGGAAGCAAGGGTAACTGCTCATATAAAATTAGACAGAAAGCTGGAGCTAGCAGGAGCTTTATGCTCATTTTCTAATAAGCCCTGTGGTATGTGGCATCAGTAGGACATCTCCAGGACAGTCTCTTGCAGCAGGATGGAGGTGAATGTCTAGGATATGCAGGTGTGGACAGGAGCTATTTCCCAGCTGCAGCTTTTTAACAGTCTCTGGAAATGCAAAGGGTTTTGTCAGGCCTGAGGCTTCCCACTGCACCTGGCCTCTGGGAAGTGTTAGAACTGCTCCTCAGCCGGCCAGCAAGAGCGATCACTGCTTTCACTCTCAGGTTCTTCTTGGACCTTGCGTTTTATTTCAGTCTAACCTTGGTTCTCTCTCCATTCCCTTGGTATCTAGCTCTGGCTGTTAGGCTGCCTTGTTAATGCTTTGACTGCCATGATCCCCAGCCTAGCTGTGCTCTATAAAATGAGACCTTTTCTTCCTCATGTATCCCTGTGTTAGCACACCTTGAAACCGAAGAGAGTGATGAATTGAGTTCAGGCTGTACCTTGGGAAAAATTACAGCTGTTTGAACAACCATGCATGCCGGCTAGTATTTTCCTCTGTACTTTGCCATTTCAAAGTGACATTTGCTTGATCTAAGCACTTATATTAAACTCATGCATCTCAGTAACCCTTGTTCATTAGTCTATACAGTATTTGTAAGCTCCAATCACAATACATTTTACTGTGGTGTTGGCAGAGTCTTCCTTATAGTTGTTGAAATATTTGAACATTGTTAAAAAAAACCCAAACAAAACAAAACCCCAAAACCAACCCACCAAAACCTGGTAAAATTCCTGATTTCTTAGATGCTCTACCAACTATATAAATAGCCCTTTGTATCTTGGGGTTTTTTCCATCTATGACCTCCCCAGTATAAATTTCAATAGACAAATTTAGAGCTCAACACAAAAACAAATTACTTGCTGTTTATAAAATATATGTATTTGTGTTGTAAATGAGTGTAATGGATGTAATCCAATAACACTGCTATTGTCAGGATTGCTTTAGTTTTCTTGTTAAAACTACATATACATTTAAAATAGATTTATAATTGCCTATTTCTATACCTGAGCAAAATCTGGCATTTCACTAGCTGTACTTTCGATAGTTAAGACTTCTGTAGGTGTTTTCATGCTTTCTTTGTGGTTAGTGGAAACAGAAGCTCTTTATTTTGAAGGTTCTCATTTTTAGCGTCTGCAGCTAAAAATGTTATGTAAACTCAGTTATGTCAGTGCCACGGTTGTCATTTATTAAAAACACATATAGATCGAATGGAAACTTCTACATAGAGATTAATGGAAACTTTCGGGCTTTTATACTTATAGCAATTATTCTAACTCCAGGTTGAATTTTGCTTCTAAAACTTGAGTTTATTGGATGGCCTAAGTTATCTGTGACTTTACTGATGCTCGCTTGTGCTGCCACACCTACCAGTGATGCATGTGCTTGGCATCGCCAGCTCTTCCAAGGGTGCCTCACTCATGGGCTGCTCGGTCCTGCTGGTCACTGCTGGCACTCTTGGGTGCTGCTGTTTGTCCAAGGACTTGGGAGCAGACTTGCTTAGATTTGTCCAGACACTCAGCTCAACTGGAAACTGGCTTAACAAACCTTTATTCAAGTCCATGTGATAGAGAGCAAACATAACCCCAGGGACTTGGGATCAAGCAGATGGAATCCAGTTTAACCCCCGAACACTGCCAGCTAGAGTTCCTCTTTATACAGCATAATCCTCTTATGCATCCACCTATTTCTTATCTCACTAAGTGGTTGAATATTTTATTTATTCGCAAAGTGTGCATGCAGGCTTCGTTTATCTTGCATGCACTGTGTGTTCAGTGCATGCTGTATGCCTTTATATGCTGTGGTTGCACACTTCCCAGTCTGCATCTCTTCATCCACACAACATCACAATGCCTGGTACAGACCTTTGTTAGTCCTCAGACAACTGATGTTCACCTTGTTAGCCTGTTCTGCAGCTGTTGATCAGTCACTCTCAAGCTCCCTTATTTTTCCAGCTGCACAGCTACCATGATTAGACTGCATATTCATAAGACCTTCGTAGAAGTGTTCTAACCTATGCCAGGAATGACCCAAAGAAATGGTTGGGACTGTTTTCTTCCCTGTTTTCAATAATTTGTTTGCAGCATGTGCATCTTTGTATGCACAAGTCTTTTTGGGGTCAAGGCCTCACTGGTGTCTTACAGGTTCATCCAGCATCAGCTTGAATGGATTACCGTTTTGTGCAATCGTTAAACAGAGAAGGTAGTAAGTTCTGGCAGAACAGAACCTCATGGGCAGTAATTAGACTTAGCATCTGTAAATTACTTTGCAAACCACATCTGAAAGGTGCCAAGAAGCACCTCTACAGGGATTATTGATGCATACAAATAAAATGAAATTTTGAATGCTAAATAACTAAACAAAACTCAAAGATAGATATTGAAGGTGTTCTAGAAAGGCTATCAATCAGTTGCAGCCAGTAGGTTGGAACAGAGTGTGGAAGTGCTAGAAACACATCTGCCATCAGGGTAGCTGTAGCAACCTTATTTCCTGACTGCAGAAAGAGAAGCTTTGATCACAGCTGTCACCGAAGCACTAATTTCTTAAAAACTGAGTTAAAAGACAGTAAAAAGTTTTAAAAAGAATGAAAGGTTATCACTTTGAAAACTTGTTTCAAATGTTGATTTTCTTTCTTTGTTAGAAAAATTTATTTTAATGAAAGTATTTTAAGGCCTTAAGATTTTGAATTTGTAAGTTGCTTTCATCCTTTTTGTCTTGCTTACCTGTTGACCTCATTTCATCAGCTATCTAAATGTAATATTTCTGTGATTAGTGAGTAGTAACTAACATCAGGGAACTGGAACTGCTCGGATTGTATTACATAATGCTGTAAATTAGGTCAAAACAGTACTTGGATGCAGAAAAGAAATTCTGCTTGTCAGATGGGTATTTACCCTGATGTTTTAATTCAGGTCAGTGGTAAGCTTTTACGGTAATCTCTCAGTCACTGCACTGTGGTTCTTGGAGTGCACAAAGTGAACTTCTTCTTCAGAAGAGATGCTCCAGGAGTGCCCCTAATCTGTCTGCTAGTGGACTCTTAGCCCACTTAAATCAAGCTCAGGGTAGTCTGAAATGACTCCCCCAAAATGCAGGGCCCTCAGCACAGCTGCTATGCTCTGCAGATCTGCTCCTATCACACTCAGGTAGCCTTGATTCCTGTGTTGCATGCTCTGCCTTTACTCTCCACCTGGTAAAGATCTTAAGATTGTGGGATATTTTTCTTATTGAGGAAATTCTCTGAGCCTGTGAGGTTTTTGTGGCATTTCAGCCCCATGCAAAAAGGGAGCATGAAGGTTTGTGTTTAGAGAAGAGGGATGGGAGTAAGCTTGTGTTTATTCCTCACTCTGTTGGCCCTAGAGAAGTCCAGAGCATCGTAACTGAAGTCAGAAAAGTCCTGCTGTGAGGAACATATGATTGTATTTGTTTCTTCACTTTGAAGTAGAAAGAAATGATTTAAGAGCTGGCTGTGAAAGTAGACAGACATAAAGATAGACATAAAGAAATCTTTCTGACACCACTGCTTCCTAAAGAGAACTGGGAGCTGGGAGTGAATGCTTTAAAGAATCCTATAACGTGATGTTTGTTTTTGAAGCTGTTCTTCAAACTCTTTTGCATTTTTGCCAGGGCCCTGCATAATAAACACTGCATCCATGATAAATGATACCTTGGTGGAATATTAGCAAATCGACTGATCAGCTTTGGTTTTTAACTGCTTCTTCTAGATACAAACCACCTACAGCTGTACATGGAATTGCACCCATTGTTTGTGTGAAGTTTGTGTGGTAACAGTGATAAACTAGAAGATGAGTGTTATCCTTGCTGCATCCATTAACTCATGTTATTCCACTAAAGCATCTGGAGAGAAAGGGATAATTCAGCTGTAGGAAAGAACTTGGTTAGCAGCATGGAGAAATTGGACTGACTTCTGATCTGACTTGATACGGCTATGCAACCTAGGTGGCCATGAATCAGTGCTGCTTGTTCAGAGACATGAGACCACAAACAAACCCTATACCAGTAAGTCCTGACTCTCCTCTGCAGGCTTGTCCCAATACTGATATGCATCTTTGGGGCTGGTCTGCCTCTGCAGGCTTGGAGTTCAGGAAACGCTGTCCGCACCTGAGAGCATGCGCATGTAGGAGCCGAACTGAAACCCAAACTTGAGATAGAGCTTTATCTGATCCTGCCTTAGTTTGATATATTAACATGAAAAAAAAATGTGAGACACCAACATATTCCTCCTTGGTGGTCGTCTTGTATTTGGTTCTGTGTTTTAGCAAAAGTATCTTGGTCTGGAACCAGCTGGCCTCCCACTCAAATTTGGGGCAGATGGGAGGGAGCTGAGTTTTATGATGGGAGGTAAATAGAAGGGTAGGGACCATGAATTTAGATTTTAAAAACCCCAAAATGCTCACATTATCTGTCTATCCTCATCTCTGAAAGAAGCATAAATTTTTAAGCCTTCATGTCAGTATGTCAAATTCAAATTTTCTAAAAACTAAATCACTGCTCTGGTTATTCAGAGATTTCAGCTACCCCACATAAATGCAGGAGGTGTGAACAATTGCTACAGCTTTGGTAACAATTTGCTACTGGATGAGAGAAATGACCTCCTTCAAGGTTTGGTTTATTTTCATACTTCGCTTATCACTGTTGACTTGTAGGTGAGTATCCAGCTGAGAAAGAGTTAACTGTGTTTGTTAACTGAGCTAGAAATCCATGAAACAAAATAGAGAATCACTTGCATTTACAAATGTTGGATTGACCTGTATTTTGAATGTTGATTGGCTCTGATGTTAGAATAAGGAAATTGTTTCGAAATAGTGAAATCATTATCAATAGAATGAATGGTATAAACCAAGATACTACATGGGAGAAGGGCTGAAATGTGTGACAGTGGTTAAACAAAGCTATTTGTGTTTGTACTTGGAGGTAAGGAAGTGTTCAAGGGAAAGAAGATTTATATGCGTTGGTCTTGTATCCAGTACTTAAGATTTAGCTGTGTTTTTGTTTTTTTTTTTTGTTGTTTTACCATTCTTAAATGATAATGTTGAGAGGTATTAGGGTATGTTGTTTTGAATGGAGATTTCAAAATCTGCAGAAGGAATTTTCTCCTGGATATTGTCTTGAACTCGGGACAGTATAACATTCTGGCTAATGTGGTAAGTGTTACATCTCTTATCAGGATGTCAGATCTACTAAAGCAAGCACATATCTTCTGGATTTGAATATGTGTGAATCCTAGATAATGCTACAAGTGAACAAGCGTAGGAGAATCCATCTTAAGTGACATCTCATTTCTGCCTTTCACTTAGTTAAAGCCAATAATAGGCTGAATAAGGAGCAGATGTAAGCTCAGATATGCTGTGTTAGTAGTTATAGTGCTTATTCAGTGGTACCAGTTGTGAGAATATGTGAAAGCTCTGAAAGACCTTCTGAATAATACCCATGCAGGAGAGCTGCTATCATATCCTTATACCATATCTTCAGAACAGGACTGTGAGTGGAACAGCTTTTCTGTCCTTGAAGACTTCAGAATTTCATAGAATCATAGAATCATTAAGATTGGAAAAGACCTCTGAGATCATCTAGTCCAACTGTCAGACTTCCAGTGCTAGTGCACCATTGGCACTGAAGGGTTTAGAATTTCTTTGGGGTGTGTGTGAAATAGAAAAAACTCAACCAAATTCCTAAAGGCTTGGAATCTCCTCCCATTCCTGTCCCAGAACAGGTAACATACTGACTGACTGTTTGTGATAACAGAATTTATTTAGATTAGATTTTTTTCTGTTGGGGGGGTGGGAGGAACAGGACACAATTACTAATTTGAAAAGATTATAAAGCTTCTAGCTTCACAAGTATCTGCTACTGTCTGAACAACTCTGGTGGTTGATTTGCCAAGGGTAAAAGCACTGATCTGGGGAATCTAGTAGCAGAGATGTGTAACATTAATCTCATGTCTTCTTCAGAGTATCATTATCGCAACAGTCACTGTATGCAGTGTGGCTAACACTTTGAACTATCTAGGCAATCACGTATTACG
Source organism: Scopus umbretta (assembly GCA_013400535.1). NCBI lineage: Eukaryota > Metazoa > Chordata > Aves > Pelecaniformes > Scopidae > Scopus > Scopus umbretta. Next base: position 17,657 of record VZTL01039413.1, read on the forward strand.
CTGCCACAACCACAACTCAGAATACAGATCCATGCCTAATAACAGTAACTCCTTTCATATATCTCGCATGATATGTTTCTGTGCTGTAAATACAAGCTGGAAGATACAGGCTGGGGGAGAAGGGAGTGAAATTTTCTTTGAGAAGTCTTTTTTTATGTTTGCTTGAACAAAGGGGTTTAGCAAACACTGAGAAAGGGAAATAGTCTTTCCTCTGAAGATTAGAGAAGTCAGCATTTGTTTAAGCAATCTATCGTGCTATGCCATAAACCCCCTCTGCCTTTCAGTTGAAAGGAAAGAGAAATGAAAGGTTTGCATTTTAGGATGTACTATTCCAGTGTCTACCTGCTGTTACAGAAGTACAGACATGACTATATCTCCAGTGGTGTATTCTGCCCTTCTTTTTAAAGACAATTAAGGAGTGAATTTTCTGGAGCATATCTGGAGAATCTAAAATATTGAAACTGTTACTATACTGCCCTCTCAAACATCAAATGCTTTTGGTCAGTGCTTGGTCCCTGAGCCAGAGGCTACCTTGTAGGAGCAAGTGAATGGCCTCCAAAAGAGGGGCATGTGTGGAGATCCCAAAACCAGGTAGCTCCTTTATCTCTGTTCAAAGGTGCCAGCGACTGGAAGCTTGTCTGGATCTGTCCCAGCTGGGAAAAGGGATTTTCCTGAGGTGCCAGAACAGGGAGGAGATGCTCCCTGGCTGACAGCAAAGCACCCTGATTAGAGGGTGCCTCAGCAGTCTTTCTCCCTGCTGTGGGCTGAGAACTGGGTTTCCAGCTGAAGGATTTTTTTTTTTCTCTCTGGGAGAAGGAGTAGGAACTGGAAGAGCAGTATACATAGCTTTCATAACTGACCCTGCTCTGAGCAGGATGCTGGACTACACGACCATCTAAGGTCCCTTCCACCATGAACTATCCTACACCCCAATTAAAAAAAAGTCACTTGGTGACCCTTCCTGGGAGCCTCTTCCCTCCCCCTGACATTTTTCCTTCTGCAGGTGTCGGCATTAGAAGCTACTGGCTCTGTAGGAACAAAGTTTCTGTGTTAACCTGAACATCTGGCCTTGCTTGCGACATTCAGCATTTCTTTATTTATCATTATTCAAGATGATATGTAGAGCACAACTGAACCTCTACTCTGTCTTAATAGATCACTTGCATTTCTAGAAAGATCCTGAAATTCAGAATATGCCGAGTTCATGTTGCCCTGCCCTCCCTGTGAATATACATTAAGACTGTATTGTATGTGAAGAGCAGGACCTTGCCATGAGTTTGTCTTTAGGGTTTTCATTTCAATTGGCTTGCTGCTGAATAGTTCTTCCTTTTTTTGGTTCAAGCCTGGGAGGGAGGGTTATTTGGTAAGTTTAGCAATAGCTGTGTAAGCTTTATTTCTACTTAGCTGTGTTATTTCTTTCTTATGACTGTTGCAATCGCCTGCCATCTGGGGGCTTCTGGACCTGCTTCAATAAATTGTATTCTCTTTTCCTGTTGCTCTGAGGATTTGCAAAAGGAGGGGAAACCGCATGGGTTATGTATTGGGCTGTAAGCTGTGGAAGGAGCATTAGACATATTTTACTTGTTTGTGCTTACATAAAATTGTATGGTAAGTTGCCACAAATGACAGCCAAGGAAGAAATTGGTGGCTAAGAAATTTTTATTTGACAAGTCAATACAATGTGAACAGGGAGCTGCTAACCCCCTTTCTATTTTGCCTATAGTAGAGCATTGTTGTTGACCTTTATGAATGTGTGTGTGCTCTTGGGTGGATCAAAATGTTGTCAGGAACCGTCACTGAAAGTATTAAGTCGTGCCTGCCAAACATGCCACCTTCTGGAGGTGCAGTCATCAGAAGCTGCATTGGAGAGAAGTTCCCAGGAGACCCACTTGTATGCTATAGTCATATGCTTCTGGAAAATCCTTGCAGCAGAATTCTTTCTTGTAAAAATCACCTCTTTCCACTTGCACGTTGCATCTGTGTTTTTTATAAATTGTTTACACATTTCTTAGGAGTTCTTATTTATAAATTTCTGTGTGAAGCCTCAATGTTTTGTACATCAATTTTCTTTCCCAAGAGACTGCAAAATGACTCAGACCAGCAGCCTTCTGTGATTCCAGCATCTGTATTTATGAGCTAGAGGGTGTGTGTGATGCAACATTTCATTTTACTTTGCTTTTTGTTTTATATACTTATTTTCACTTGGCATATTACTCATACCTCCCTTGCTGTAAATATACCATTGGTGTAGATTGCCTCAAACCAATTTTTACTTTCTTTGCTCTTTTGCCCTGGCTGATGGTCCTGCTCGAGTAGTTTGTTGGCCTTACGGTCACCTTTGGTCTAACTGGCACATCGTCGTTCTACCAGCAATTCTCAGTTTCCGAATTGCCGTGTTTAATAACAGTAGTTTTGAGATTCAGCATTGTCAACTTTGACTGTTCCCTTGACCTCCTCATTTTCCTGGGAGGTTATTGGGATAGATGTATAATGAGAGAATGTGTAAAAAGGAAATGCTGTGGCATTCATTACTCTTGCTATGAACCTTCATTTGTAAATGCTGGTTAACAGTAATGTAGCTGCTGTCCAATGTGCTCTCAGTTAGTATATGTCATGCATGCAAAATAGATATGCATTTCTTGCTTCACTACAAAATAACTTACCGTTTGCTATCTATTAGCACAGTAGTGAGAAACAAGCTGTCCTGTCCCCCTTTAAAGTAATAATACATTTAATATGCAGGTGGATTAGTTCAAGTGGTGGAGTTAAAGAAATCTTTTTGTAAGAGGAAATAACCACGCCAGATACGTAATTAGCTCTTGCTTTTTTTTTTTTTTTTTT
>VZTL01039413.1:35832-60272 GCA_013400535.1 Scopus umbretta
TTTGTCCCCCTTTCTTCTTCCTGTAATCGACAGTGAGGTCTCCTGCTTGAACATATTTCCTAAACTAAGTAGAGTGCAGTTTCTGTTCTGGTCATGTGCAGTGGTACATGATACCATCTTTCTCTTCTGTGTATGTTTTACTCTATCTGTGATGCTGCAAGGAAAGCTAGAGATAAAAGGGAAAAAGATTCCTGAGGTGGTTGGTGTTGGCAAGTTGAGTGATGAAGGTTTATTCTGAGGAACCCCAACACATTTTAGATGATGGTTTCTGTGGGATGTAATGCTGAAACCACAGCACAGGGCAGCACGTGTCCTTCAGCGATCTCGCGCCGAATTCTCTGGTGCGGACTTGGAAGGTGTGAAAAGCAGACGTGGAACTAAGCCGCTTACCTTCTAATGTCAATATTTGGTGCTAAAATTTTAATTCTGAGTGGAAGACAAGGAGGTTGCTTCTTTTAGCTGCAGCTCTTCATTACTGGTTTTTGTTTGCTGTAGTGAACAAACATGTATCTCTTAAAATTGAATTAAATGTATAAACTGCTTGAACCTGAGAGGGGAGAGAGGAGATGACTCTGTTTGTTTTAAATAATAAATGCAAAACTAAAATATCATACCACTGACTGGCTGAAGTACAGCTTTGGCCTGATCACTCGAGCAGTGTTCTAGTAAACCCTCTGTGTCCAGCGCCCTTCTTGGTGGATGGTAGTGCTTGGGGTGACTTGCAGGGTGACACCTGCTTGACTGACAGATGCTTATTGCAGAGCAGCACCCGGTGCTCTCTAATTTTGCCTCTGTAATGGTCTCCTCCAGCAAGCTGACAGAGAATTAAAATGTTTACAGTCAGGTTTTGGAAGGGTTCATCAGGATGCAGAAGGGAGGGTAGGGAAATCCTTCCATTTTTAGATGTCTCTAATCCCAAGCTTCTGTTCCTGTAGTCATGCTAATTTTTTATTGATTGTTCTAGCAGTGACTGCTGTGTTTCAGAGCACAGTGATGCTAACGTTTCCACTCCAAATAGAGTAGTCTTAAAAAAATAAAGGAAAGTAGGAAGGAAGGGAGTGGCTGGAAGAGACATCTCACTCCAGTCTTTTTTCAGATTGTTCATGAAACTGAGGCCATTGATGAACAGTTGTACACTTTTGAAATTAAATTTCAGTGAAAGGACTAAGCTTTCAATCCTGTGTTTATGGTAGAAATGCTGGGAAATCTTGAACACTACTTATCATAAGGATGTACACTTCAGTGTTCTCCAGCTCAAGCCCATTTCTCCACTGGAGTGAAACTATGGGAACAGATGAGTATGTGGTTGAGGATGGGTGTTGTTTCCCGTGTTGATGTCAACTATGTGTGGAAGAAGCCGAGCTGGAGTCAAGGCTGGCTTGAGTGACAGAATGGCAGCACATGAGCAGCAGAAAATTGAGTCATTCACTTCTGATGATCAGCTTTCTCCTTACCAACTTCACACCTGTGCTGTGTATCAGGAAGATAATCTGTGTTTCTCTAACCACCTGATTCTGACACAAAATTCCTTTGCAGATCCATCTGTGCTCATCAGGTGAGCCTCAGTCATGCTTGTGCCTGATACTCACCCTCTGGTACCAACCTTTAATTCCACTGCTCTATTCCGTACCTTTAGTTCTAGGAGTGTTTGCCACTGAAGTAGGATGCTATTGGAGGTCCCGTATCGCCCCCTTCCACCCTTTGTGTAGGGGGGTAGGCACGATGTTGCAGCTGACCTAGCCTGGAGCTGGCAAATATGGATGCTTTCACAGTGACAACTATTAAGTGAATTCAATCTCTACAAGGGGGAAAGGAGAGAAGGGTTATGATACTCATGAGACAATACCCAAATGAGTATATTCTCTGTGTTCCCCATTCATCTGACTGCAGGCTGCCTACAGCTGCGCTTTCAGATTTTTAAGGATGTCCTTCTGCTATCAGAGCTCTAAAGAATGAAGTAGGTGGCATGTTTGTGGTATTACGCTTTACCAGGGATGCAGAAGCAAGCTGGAAATGGAACAAGCCATTCTCAACTGTTGCTAAGATTTCTTGGAAGGGGGAATGAAAAGTATTCTTTTGAGCAACCTGGATAGCAGATGGAAATGACCCTTTACACAGTGTCTATAAAACAGCATTTTGGATAAAATGGTCCTATTACAGGAAGTGCAGAGGGCGAAAAACCTAAGCAGTCTTGACAATCGTTTTGGGATTGTTCTACAAGAAAATCAAAGGCTTGTCAGTTTTTGCTTTTATGCACATAAATCACTTTTGCTCCTCCTGTTTCGTAAAATGCATTGGGTCAGGACTTTTCAGTTTGCCTCCATAGTATTGTGAGTACTTACAGTAGAGTACACATAACAAACAACAGGAGATTCATATTTCACAGCACTTTCATTTTTCATCGGCATGCCAAGTTAAAGAACCTCCAAGTTTCCTTTAAAATAGCATGAAGATTGTGCAAGCCAGTTAAAAGCAAGAATACATTCCAATATTCCTCTTTTATATCTGCAGATTGATGCATTCAACAGCCAACTTCTTTGATTCTTGCAACATTTAAACATAAGTGACTTAGTGGAAAAATACTGTATGAATATTTACTCCTGTTTTAACGTACCAGAGTTCTATTGAAGCCAAAGCAACTGCATCTGGTTCCTTAAGCTGAGGATATGGCCCAGCAAAGGACTTTTCTAATTAACGGAAGACTGGGTTTGATACCCTTACCCTTCCTTACAGAGAAATATTTTAGGAAAAAAAAAAAAAGTCTTACTAACATCAGTGGGATTTCTCATTTGAAAAGTTAAATACTCCTCAGTGAGAGGTGAGGGTATTACTCCGTCTCACAGAGCATTTTCTCTGACTAATTACGCAAAATATATGTTGGGATTGCCCAACACTGATAATTCACATACCTCTGGAGTGGAATACAGCAGCCATTCTGGGCTAGAAACATTATGCAGGAGGGGTTTGGGGAAGAGGAATGAAGAAAAACTAATCCAATTGAAACTGCAAGGGGAATTTAGGAAGCAGAATGCAATTATCTGAGTTGGATATTGGCCAGGACATGTTAGTTAACATTTTTACTCTTGCCAGAATTGTCATGGGATCTTTAATGACGATGAATGGTCAGGGCTCTATTTTACATCTCATTTGAAAGCCTGAGCTTTCACTTCTTTGTCATGAGGGTGAAGCGAATGCCTTGCCTTCCTTCAGGATATGTTGCTTTGGTAAATGTGCATTCCATGAACCCAAGGCTCTCTGGACACACCTGCCTTGCAACTCTATGCGTCCAGGCGTTTTCTTCACCTTGAGCTGCTAAGCCACAAGGAAATCAAGACACTCGGCATTTCTTGATATTTCCTTTCTACTTAACTTCCTTTTCATGGAGGGGTAGGTAAAGGTGGTCTTACACCATCACTCCTCCCTTCCCTGGAATTTTGTCACGTTAGCACTAATCTCTTTGCATGCATCTTATTAGTTGCAGGTTCTTCTAGACTGTGTCAACCCTAGTTGTCATGGTTGAGTGTTATGTGACACAGTGCACCTTGGTAACTCCAGGTGGTCTTCACAGTGGATTGTGTAAATGCATAGAAGTCATTGCAATTACTTGTTTCAGGGACTAATAAGGCTTTTTTTTTTTTTTTTTTTGCAAGACTACACATCAAAGCCCAGTTCCAATTTAGTGAACTACAGTCTTCCTATGGGGAAGTCCCTCTTCAGTTCAAGTTGGCCATGGCATATTTCCCTCTCCTTCTAGCATGCTTGTTCTCACCCCTGTTTTATGAGGACCAGTGGATGGAAGAATCCATCTGTCCATAGTAAACAGATGATAAATCTTTCTGAAACTGGTGTTTCAGGACAAAGGAGTTGATGTGTAAAATATTTTCTTCTCCATAATTACGATCTTCCTTTTAGCTGTCTGAACTTGAATCTTTTCCTAAAAAAAATAAAAAATAAAATGCCGGTTGTGAATGTGTTTTAATGGCAGTGCTTTTTGATATTCAGGCTGGAAAAGGAGTAGGATGGCAGTATGCTTCTCAGCGGGAGAAGAGGCTTCGTGTTATTTTGGAGGTTAAGGGATGGTGTGTTTGTTGTGATTCAGTCAAAATATGGTCTGGGAACTTAGAGGATTGCTCTGTATCTACTGGGCTACCTCTTAGTCCGTTTATCAAAGCGCTTGCAGTCTGTCTTAAAGGTCATGAAGCAGTGGCAGATGCTGAGAGTTAAAATTAGATATGCATCCAGACTTTAATATATAATTTTATTAACAAAATATGAAGAGCAATGTAATAGTAGATACTTTATTTTTCTTTTCTATTGGAAGACCTGTCCTGAGATTTTCTTTTCCTGCAAGCTGAAACATAAGGAGGTTATGCTTCTAAGCTACCTATGTCAGTAATACTCATGTGCAACACAGCTAATTAAAAGATAACAGGGATAATACTCTCCTTATAGCAAAGATTTTTGCTATTTGTATAGAAATTTCCCCCCCAAACTCTCATGATAACACCAATGTCAATAATTTAAAATGCTGTTTCAAAATCACTCAATATATATATAAAGTATAAAGTGATACATTTTGCATCCAAGCGTTTCCCTTCTACATTTTCATGTATTGGTGGACAGTTTCGATTTTGTGGTCTGTGGAAGGATGGGTAAAGCCAATATGTACATTCACGTGTCTTGAATTTCTGGTTAAAAGGGCTGACTGCTCCAACCCGTGTTATGCAGGCTTATGGTGCAGTTTCTACAGAATTTGTGGGTTTCACAGGGGCAGGTGAGAGTGCTTGGGAGAGTCTTGTCATTCTGTTACTGTCTGTCAGAGTTGCCTTAACATACAGGTGGGTCTTAATTATGCCAATCTCTTCTTAGGATGTGAATCAAAATCCCAACTCTGAGCTTTTTAAGATGTTCAGAGTATGTGGAATGTAATGTTAAGGAACAAGGTGAATCTTCATTGTCATCCAGAAGCCTGGGAGGAAACCACTCTTCCTTATCTTTGTAAAATAACAATGTCTTTGGTCCAAGGCTTCTTAGATGACTGTGTAAGGCCAGATTTTGTCCACCATAAATAAAGCAAATGAGCTGAGGGACTTCAGATGTAAATAAAGTGCCAATTCCATCTGCCTCTGTGTGGCTTGACCCACAAAATAACAACAAACACTTCCACTGCTTGAAAGAATTTGATGAATATATTATGCTGGCCAGGTGTAAAGCTGTGATCTGTGACATTTCATGCCTCATGTGGGCATTACGCTGTCATGCGGCACAGTGGGCTGCATTAATAGAGGGTCTTTGGGGATAAAGAGAGAGACAATATGGACAGAAGCTGTTGTTAGGCAAAATAAATTATAGAGTAGTTCATCCAGTGTGAGAACGATTGTGAGTGATGTAGTTTCAAACATCATTTTTTCAGTAATTGTGCTGTTTGAATTGTGACCTCCTTTAATAACATTCTATCATTTTTAATATTTCTTTATTCATTACATTTTATACACACTCAGGTAGTTTACTGCAAGCTGCGTGGAAATTACAATGAAGGTCAAGTGCTCTTTGTGAAGATAACTTATTACTGAAAATATTAACTTGTCATTATTGTTTTCCAACGTGGAATTTTATTTGTCTGGTGGATGAAGAGATGATGTCGGGCTTGTGTTAAAGTATGTGATTACTGTCAATAGACCAAAGTCCCTCCAGTCATAGGTCTGAGATGTACATGATCACTGAACAAGTCTCACTTTAAATTGATTTATTTTTCACTATGCTGTTAAACTGGTACAGGTCCTTATTGGAAACAGCTTTCGGATTAGGACTGGCTTATATAGATTTAATGTTTAAACGTCTTTAGCTGAAGCTAAACTGAAAATTGCAACTTTACTATTGAAATAACCATGCCTACCCATGGTTTTGCAGCCTTTCAAATGAGCTTAAATTCACGCTTTAAATTATATAAGTTCAGTATTTTTCATGTGGAAAAGGCTTTGTGGCTTGGTCCACAGGAGGACTGTGCAGAGTTGGAGTGAAGCCTTGCTTAGAGTTGAGGGTATGTTCTTTATTGCTAATGCTAGTGTCACTTTAGTTAAATCGCAAGTTCTCCACAGCCGTTATCCATACAAATGACCTCCCAACAGTTGCCCTGTGGTTAGTGGACATGCAATTGTAAATTGTATGAGAGAGTTTGGAAAAATGTGTCCTGGGTTCAGGACATCAGGATTGCCAGCCTCTCAAATCATAATCCCACTTTGGTGCAGCATACGTATTACTTGGCTTAGAGCTATGAAAAGACATACTGCTGGAAGAAAAGAAAGCTTTTCAGCGTTCCTGCTATCTTTACAAAGCATAACAGACATACTGGGTGCTAATGCATCATTTCTTACACATTATTGAAATAGAATAGTTTTATGTAAAGGTCAGCTGTGCTTAGTGTCTAAAATGTTTCACTTTTAATTATGCATATTTGAGGTTCCTCTTAGGAATCAAGTGTAGAAAGAAAACAGAAGGATTACAGTGAATATTCACCATTTTGGCTGTTGCAGCAGGTCGGGGGTTGAAGTGTTACAGTCTTTCTCAATGCATGACCAAAATTCTAGCCTGCTGGTTTGATGTGGTGGACCTAAAGGTTTCCCTGATCCAAAGCCAGAGAGATCTCAACTTAGAAGTCATCAATGTTAATTGCCCTTCTGAGCTGTGTAATTTGAATTCTATATAGTTATGTCTTTCAAGTATAATATGGAAGAAAACTGGAGTAATTAGGTAAGCATCCTGCTTTTAAAGCTTCTGGACTGCTGTGCTAGGTTTGGGTTGGACAAGTAAGTTAAGAAGGCAAGAACTGTTTCACAGAAATAGACATTCAGCTAAAAATCTCTCAAATCTATTTTCTGAATGCAATTGAGCTACCCTAGACAAAGATTTCATGTCCCCTCAGCAAAAAAAAAAAAAAAAGAGGTAGTGGAACAGGAGAAGGTCAGCCCAGGAGAGAGAGCACTTATGATAGAGACCTATTAAAACCAAATGGAGAACTGAATAAGGAATTGTCTTTTCCAATAAAGTAGGTGAAGGGTGTCATATGACACGAGCAAGCAGAAGATACAGAACAAGTAAGATGCTTCACACAAGGCTGTGTTACACAGGAAAGCTCGCTGCCTTGAGGTGTAGTGGGTGCTAAAAGCTTACACAGACCAGACGATCTTCTGGAACAGTTTGTGATAGAACTGAGGACTGTTGCCTGGAGTGATTCTGCTTCTGGCGTAGAAATGCCAGGTCCACAAATGTCTGGAGGCTGGAAATGTGTTCTGGTGAATTACCCCAATATGTGTCTGGCGTAGAAATGCCAGGTCCACAAATGTCTGGAGGCTGGAAATGTGTTCTGGTGAATTACCCCAATATGTGTATGCTCTTGGTGACTGCCAAAGAGTCAAGGTTACTGAATACAGAGCCAGCTGGCCTGTTGCTCTGAGCCAGAAGGGCTTTCTTGCACGAAAGTGAAGAACTTAGCCAAAAGCCAGGGCAGGACAGTACACCACCTCCTCTCCCTTGCTGTCATCCAGGTCTCTCTTGAGTTAAAGGTGTTTGAGCTGGACTAGAGCATGGGAGATGGTAGAAGTTGCTTCTAAGAGACGGGTATCAGTGTTGGAGGAAAGTTGTTAAGTTCTAGCAAGGCATTCAGTGTCGCAGAGGTGTAGAAAACTGAAGTAATTCCTTGTGCAGGTGATCTATTTTGCTGTAGTTTTGACCAGTTACTTTGGTTTAAGCCTGTTATTTCACTTATTTGGTGATATATGCGCTACCCTTGCTGTTTGATAGTGTAATGATCTATCTGTTGGGAGTTGCTTGTTCTTAGCAAATACTTGTGTTATGTATATCTGTATCCATCTGTATCTGGCTGTACAGATGCAAGAAGCTTGTAAAGTGAATTTTAAATGTATCTATTAAAAAAAAAAAAGTCTCCTGGTATAAAGTGTTGAAATGAGAACTTGGAAAGTGAATGTGCTCCCTGGGAAGGTGAGCAAAGACAGATGAGACTTGCAGAGGTGGCATGCTGTGTATTGGCATGAGGGCTAAGTGAATCGCCTTAAGGACAGGTCAGTCCTGCTCTTCCAAACTATTTGTCCACAGGCCATGAATGTGTTGGTTGTGATAGCAGATCCTGGTCTATCCTGAGCACCAGAGGTTGAAATAAGATGATTCATGCGCAGCTTTGTCAAACAGCCATTCCAGCTCCTGACTTAGTCTCTAAAACATCACCTTTTCAGTTTAAAAATCTTGCAAATTTAAACAACCTGTGCTTTTTTGACTTAGAAACCATTATATTGCATTCAGATCATATTTAAAGCTTTGTTCCAATCTCACGGGATGGAAACTCCAATTCATTTTTATTAGAAGTGGAGAATCTTGGGTAAATGCTTGACTATAGGAATCAGGGCTTAAGAAGAACGGTAAATATCTTGAGACTTGTGCTAAAATCTTAAGAGTGGGCAATACTGTATAAGCCACTGAACAGCTGTCAGATTGTAAATAGGTTTGATCATTGTCAGCTTGAGCCAGATTTGCACAGGGTACCTACACATGAGAAGACACATGTACCATACCAGTCCCTTGAACAACCCAGTCCTCCAACTGAATGGTTCCTTGATGATGGTGGTATGGAGTGATCAGGCATTTTTCCTCTTTCCTTTACACTTTGCACAAGCTCAGGACATCTAGTGCCTAGTCACAGGAGACAAGGCATTCTTCCCATGTTATGGAGTGATCTAGGCTGAATATCACTGTTGGTTCTGGAGGTTATGGTTTGCCCAGCTCATTTGGATTCTGGAGACCGAGGAAGGCCTTTTCATTCTAAATGGCTGTCTGTCTTTGAGATAGGTTGTTTTTCTGTGGAGATGCTTGTCTGTTCCTGTAACCTTCTGTGTACAAATTTTGAAGAAATAAAATATTAATCTGATATCAAGAATGTCACCTTGTGCAGGTTTTTAGGGTACAATGACGTTTGTTAGTGGGAGGACCTGGACTAGAGTTTATTAATAATTTCACTTATTATAGGCTCGGTTGCCTTCAGATTATCACTTCAAGTGAAAATACACAATGGAGTTTACACATGGCAACATTTAAAAAGCAAAGTTCAGATACTGTAATTGTGCAATGGAGTTGCTTGGAATTATTGAAAAAGAGCACCATACAAAAAGGTTCCTTTTACTGTAATTGCATTAATAATGTATTTTGCAATTGGCTGGAGACATTTGGTTGACAACTTTTCTTTCAGTATGTTGTGGAACAAATCAGTAACTGATCAAGATTTCATCATTGGAATTATGCTGTACATCATGGCTGCTAAGAATTTCACAGTGACAAGGAGATCATATAGCCCTTATTTCAGAAGTATAAATTAGGGAATGGAATAGCATTTTTTACCTGTCAGCAGACATCAACAGATAGGAACAGAGATTGGAGAAACTGTGCATTTGAAGGAGGGTGGCGTGTCCATCGAAGCTAGTTAATTCATTCTTTCGATATGTACCCTGATTTATTTTTCCCTCTTTACTGAAGAAGCAGTATGAGCACATGCTCACTGATATGCACTTCAGTCTTCCAAAGAATTTCACGAGAGCACTTTATGAAACCACCACCCTTTTTTGCCAGTGAAACTTCTCTTCCTTCTTCTGCCTATTAGTTGCAAACATCATATTTTTACCTTGCAAGTGTCGGATGCTGGCTCTCTAGTTCGGTTCACCTTTGCTTCCCCTGCAGCTCCCACATCTGATTGGGCTCTTGGCTCTGCAGTTGCCTGGCTAACTTGCTTTCTGCCTCATTTACTCCCCAATGACTGCTGAACAACGTTCCCTGAATTCAGCACCAGCTCAACTTCGTGACTGGCTACTCAGGATGCTGCAGAAGCAGTGTGTTTAGTGACTTCTCTTTAAAGAGAATATGTATAGCCATACATCTTTGGAATTGTAAAGCTCAATTTCATTAGCTTCACTGGAAGGAGGGAATGAACACTGGGGAAAAAATAGGCCGCTAAGGCTACTGTAAGGAAGTCCAGCTAAATGATTCAGCATAGTGGAGCTAGTGCCACGTATGGGTAAGTATTGGTATGCTTGCTGTGTGCTTTACTGAAGCTAAAGCAGAAGTTCACGGTTACCTGATATATCCTGAACATTTGTTACAAATACCAAACCAAGCCACATGTTGAGTCACTTGTGGTGTTTGGTACTTTGCACTTGAAGAAGGGTATGCCAAGGTTTTGGAGAGGTCTAATTTATTTTTTTTCACCGAGCTGAGACCTTCTTTAGAGTAAACCTAAGGCAACTTGAGACTACTGTTGTCTTGGAGTTTTTGAGCTCTCTTCAGCATGATGCTCGCAATGATACTGAACGCAAGTTAGGGGTATGAGCTGTGAGTGCTGTTCCCCATCAGCTGTTTTTTGCTTGTAGTATTGTGGATTCAGTCCTTGGTGGCTCAGCAGTGAGTGTCTTAGACTGATTCCCTTCTCATGGGTACACCTGCATCTTTGCGGGCCCTCATTAAACTTGCTGACTTTAAGCCTGTGGGAAGCTGAATAGATGTGTGAGTGCGGGGTCTTTTTGTTTCTTTTGTTAAGGTTCTGCTCAGTCAGAGTTGAGTCTTTTTCAGTGGAGACTCGTACGGGCAGATTGTGGTGGGTTTTTTTTCCACGTGCTTATTTGTAACTTCTTTCTTCCATCATATTTAAGGTCCCTTTTAAAACCCTGGGTGGGTGTATCCTGACTCTCTTGAAGTTCAGAGAGAGCACTGTGATTGCCTACCTTGTGTACTGTCTTAACCAAAAAACCCCTTTATGTGTATATCTCGCCTATTGTTTTTATCAATTTTCCCACCTAACTAAAAGTCCTATGTCTGGTTTCAGAATCCTGGTTTCTTAAACGTTGGAAAGTAGCTGGTATTTTTGCCTTAAGGGGCCTATAAATGCCATACAAACAGCAAAGAAACAAAATGCTACATGAATTCAAGTAATTTTGACTTAATTCCTTAGCCAATTAGGCCAACTAATAAACTTGGTGCTGAGGTATGACATTCATATGCTTTGCTGTGTTCTGCAGACATCTGATTTATAATTTTAATGTTGGTTATCTTATAGGTGGCATGTTCTTTTTAGAGCTCAGCATTAAAGCCAGGTAGCTGCTTTTGCATATTTTGGAGGAAGGGGGAGACAACAGAATGGGACGGTGATTTTNAAAAAAAAGGGTAGGTGTTTTTTTTTTTTTTTTTTTACTTTTTTGTTTTGTTTTGTTTTTCCTTTGGAAGAGGCTGAATTTGAGACAAACTTGGCATTGCTCCATAGCAGAGGAACTTGCAGTGATGCTGCAGTTTTGTTGGTGCCACTGCAGACACAAAGGCTAAAACAAATCAAAATTAACTGAGAGGAGCAGATGGGGCAAGTGAGAAGTTGGGAAATCATTCAAAGTGTTAGACACCAAACAATTTCAATTTTCTTGAGACAAGCAGGTGCTGTGGCACAACATGGCTCTTTTTGACACTCAACACACGTGAGACAATTTTGGAATAAAAGCTGCATCAGGTGTTCTGTTTCCAAATTTTACTGCCTGAGGGAGAGTGTTTGCATTTGGCAAGAATGTCTGTAAGGGAGGGTGGGTGGTGAAAACAAGCTTATAATAAATCCTTTCAGGTGTTTTCTTGACTACTCTGAACATAGTGTACAAGACATGAACAACATGTACAAGATATGGGTGAAGTTCTTCCTTCTGAGACAAAAATGGAATTTTTAGGGTTATCACAAGGCAGTGGGAGTAAAAGAAGTCAAACAAACATACCTCCTTTCTTCCGAAAATGTTGTCTTGATTTTTATGTCCTTCTTAAAGGATACAACTTTCTTGTAGGATGGGAGTACCCAAAAGAATAAATTGCTCACTTTGATGAATATGAATGTTGGAAATTTGGTCGCCTTCATGTGTGCAAAACCCAGGCAGCGACCCTTAGAGGTGTGACAAAATGGTGCTGTCACCCAGTCCTTTCAGTCCTTAGTGATGGTTTTGCCTTGTGCTAGCAGTGTTTTTTTGGGTGCCACCTTACTAGAAGCTCAGGTAAGCCTGTCACTATGGCATAAGCTTAGACTTTCCCCTGCTTACACTGTTTAAAAAAGCTGCAGTACTAAAAGGCATAGAAAGCAGGGAAGCTTGTAATTTTGAGGGTGGAAATGCTAAGGTCCAAACTTACATGCTCTGACAACATCAGCTGAGCTATACTCCATCAATAATGGATCCACAGAAATTCCTCAGAATATGTGACCTCTATTCCCCTGTAACATTGTTCTTCTGTTTAAGAGTCCCCTTTAAGGGATTTGGCTTCTTTTAAAAGTAGGGAAATGAGATATAAAGAATTCTGTTCCTAACCGGTAATTGCCGCCTAAACACGATTTTGCAGTATTTATTGTTTATAACTGCATAAATAGACTGTAGATAATTCATGCTTTAAATGCTGTGGGGCATAGAAAAGTTGAGTGTAGGAGAAATGGGTATGATAAGGCATAGTTCCAGCAAAAAGAAAAGGAACTTAAAAAGCAGTTGGATTCTTTCCATCCACCCTACAAAGAAGAAAATTGGTTTGCAGGAAATATAGGTCATGGCACTGTTCTGGCATCTTGATGTTACTGTTTTGTAAGTACAGTATATTGCTAGCAGCACAATTTGGGACTCCCATTAGGGCTGTTCTTTGCTGTCAGACTTAAAGGCCATTTAGTATCCTTATCTGATCTAATACACTCCTCCTCACACAGACAAAGAAAATTTAGAAGGTGGTGTGAGTTTGGTGGGTGTGCGGTTTTTTGTTTTTTTTTTAAGTTATTGAAAGCCACTTTGGATACTCTTCCTGCTGTTGCACCCAAAAGTCAGTTACTTCAATAAGGACCGGGGATGCGCCGTGAAACTAAACTCTTCTCCCCTCTCCATGGTAAAACATGGAAGAAAATGAAACCTTGTGTTGCTGTGCCACAGGGTTTTACAGATACAAGCTTATTATTGGAGAAAAGCCTTGGCTTTTTCAATGTGCCGCTCACCTTTGATTATGAGATTAATCTAATTTCTTTGTGTTAGAACAGATATTAAAGGCAGCTGTATTCGGTGAGTCAGGTCATCTGTGTTCTCCTCTGCTTGTGCCCAGCACCAGGAGAGCGTCAGTGGTGTTTGCGGAACAGGAGAATAAGGCTGCCGGTATCTCTGTGGGGAAGGGAGGCAACAGTGCTCCCATCTTAGAAATTGTGGCGCTGAAGTGTAAAGAAAGTAAATGATTTTTCTGCATAGTTCTATGCACCTGGCTGCTGTGAACAATAATAGAGGCCAAGATGAAAACAGAAGGGTGGGCAGGAAATTTGGGTGAGGAACTGTAGCTACACTGTGGTTTTTGCTTCTTTGCTTTTGAGGTACGATGTAGCGGCATAAGCACAATGACGTGATTCATCTCCTCGGCCCACTGTGATGGTGTTCGCTCTCTTCTGTTCTCTACTTGTCTTCTCGTGAAACAGAAATAAAAATATTTGGCTTTCTGGTACAATGCAATGTGATACAGCTTTGAAGAAGGATGGAGAGAGAGAGAGAGATATTTCAAGTTGGTTTGAGATGTTCTTTGTGTTCTCCAGCTTTCATGACCTTGGGTCTGCCTTATAGTGGTAGGGATGCAAGGCAGTCGCCTCATATCCATCCCACAGTACTTCTGTAGCTTTAGCAATTATGTGCTGTGTATAAATACACCTGATCTGCTAAAACTGCTTCATATTCACATGTTTTCTTTTCAAATGTTTTCTCTCAGATAAGGCTGGAAGTTAACAAATCCATGGAATTGGATGAAATCAAGGTCAGTCTTGTCTCTGCCGCGCCCTGTCCTGCGATCCTTCGTGGCTCATGCCGTTTGTTGCGGGTACAGGCCCCTCTCAAGCTCATTGTACCAAGTAGGGCTGCAGTGAATCGAAACCCTTTTGTTTCATTTGAAGTTCTAGCAAGTTATTGCTGCTCAATCGGGATATTTTCAGGCGTGACAAAGATACAAGAATGCAACTACAGATTTTTATTGCTGCCCCAATGTATTTCCAGTGTGGTGTTATTACTTCGGAGTTCATTAGGAACAAACAAAACCAGTGGAAAGCATACTGCTTGTAATGCAGTGCTGCACAGCACGGCTCGCGCTCTGCTGGCTGATGAAATGGCTGAGCTTTGGAATAAGCAGGATCCCAACAGTTTCCTCTGCAGCTTGCCTGAAGATTTCCTAAACCCCTAACCACTTTCATTCATTATCTGCTGGTACACTTGGGTAAGAAATAGGCTTTTTTTTTAAACAGGCAATCAGGAAATTTCCTGTGGTGACAAGTAGGTTTTTCTTTTGGGTTGATCTAAGTATCAAACCAGTCTTATTGTGTCTTAGTGTCTTAGTTTCTTGGTTTCTTAGTTTCTTCTCATCATTTAAAGTGAGATTTGGAGGACCAGTTTTTTGCATCCAAAGCAAGGTGACTGTATGTGCATGTGCGTGCACACATGCGTGTGGTTTGTGGGTTTGGGTTTTTTTAATAAAAAAAAAAAATACTTTGTGGATTGCTGTAGCCTCACTATTTCCTGCTTCGGTGGAAATGTGGGGTACGTTGAAGTGATTGAACATGTCACTGGGACACTCGCACTTTTTGTGTGTGTTGCTGTTTCAGTCATCTGACTTGGACGACATCTAGAAGATCAAGGTTAGAAGCCTGAATTCCTGAGAATCATAGGTGGGGAATAAAGAAAATAAGAGTTTTGTGGGAAAGGCACTGCACAGGATGCATAGTGAAAATGTGTTGAAGACATCTCTTGGTCACTTTGAAGCAACTATCATTAAAATTCCATGTTCTGATGGATGTCTCTTCTTTGAAGGTATTTGGGCATTATGAGGATGTAAATATAGTCTTTTTCAGATTTTGAAAACCCCAAACATAATACCTTTAAAGATGTGTTTGTATTATTTTTATATAAACATGCAAAATGAGCACACAGAAAACCCTAACAGTTGTGTGTATCTGATTGAAATGCATAGGTTCTTATACATAAATTATTATTGCATGCAGTTGTATGAACAAATGGAAAAGCTGAGTTTAGGACCCCTTCTGTTAGACGTGCGTATCATTTAGATATATGCTTGTCTATGCAGTGTATAATTTTTTCACTGGCTCTTTCAGAGGTAATTTTGGAAGGCGAAATGTGCCGTGTGAATATGGTACTTCAAATTGTAGAATGCTTCCATGAGAAAATATAGGATTAGTCTGCAAATAATCTCTTCAAAGGCCCTATTACAATTCTGAACTCTCGGATGGCTTGGCTAGTCTTTGCTGTTGCTTTAGAGAGACAGAGAATGTTAAAACCATTTACATGTATTGTCACAGAATAATTTTATGTGGTTGATCCTGCCTGACATGATGCTTCACACCATGATGGAAAATTCATAAATGTTTTCTTCAATTTGATGCTAAAGAAGCACTTAAAAGCACGAATTTCTTTAAGAATTATTTTTTCTCTTTATCCAATTCGTAGATTATGGTCAAGTGTTCATTTTTACAGTATTTACAAGAAATTGGTTGAGCCAGCTTGCTCATAACACCCTTCCCTCCCCCTCCACCCCCTGCCCAGATACATCGTTGCAGCATCAGGGAACAAAGAGAGTTGAGATTCTGAGCCATGCTCAGATTTGATTTAATAATGCATTTTCCTGTAGTAAATTTTTGAGAGGCTGGATTGTTCATGGTCAGAGAGTCTAAGGTTATGTCCATTATATTAAAGACAAGACTGATGGTTACTAAGTTTTTTCAGCTGTCTAATATTTTAATTGGCGATGAACTTCCTTGTCTTGTATTTGCAAGCTCTCTGTGTGTGTCCATCCATCCCCACCCCACTGCTCAACCCACAGATGCCTAGTGATAGTTTTCACTCTAACTTCTCATTCCTGTAGTGTAAAGCATCCCACTTTCATCTTTGCATGGACTGGGAGTTTGTCAAAGATAGTCTGCTCTGGTTATTGAACTCTTGGAAGAAGCTCAGATTAATGGAGAAATGTCTCTAACCAATTCATCAAACTGTATTGTCTGTTTGGGCTAAATCACAGAAGATTTAATGCTCTAAGTTGTCCCTTAGAACATTAGCTACAGTCTTAAGTCTCCTTATGGAAACGTATGCCGTTGGATCCTGAGGATTTAGATTTAACTGCAGGTATACTGGGTGGAAAGAAACCTGTTCAGGGGTTGTAGTGAAACCTGATGGCTGCTGTTGGAGCAATTTTGGTGTGGTAAATCATGCTCCTCTATTCCCCCAAGTCTGATGAAGCATAGAACGAGAACGTGCCAGTATGTGTGTTGTGTCGAAACTGAATTGTGTTATGGTTCTGGAGATAGCTGCTAAACATTCCGTGGTACTAGTGATACTTCAGGCATTGACATGGTATTGTTGGAATTGGATCAAGAGTTTACTGCAGTGAGTGGCTTTCATAATTGGTCAAGTATGATCATTCTGGATAATAGCATTTGAGGTTGGGCTGGTGGATATGTATTTGGAAAATAGATCACTCTCTGAGATGGGCCATAACTCCCAATATGTGAAATTAACCTTGCTTTTCCTGGTAGAGAATTCCTCTGTGGTTGTCACACTTCCCTCCAAAATGTAATTGAGGTTTTACTGTTAGCCTTTAGGAAGGTATTCTTTGCTAGACTGTTCTACACTTTGGTTGGTTGTTTTGATCTACCATCGTTAGCAAGGCTTGTTAAAGTCTTACAGATCACTTTGGATTATATGACAGATTAAGTGAGGAAGAGAACACCTGTGGGGTGTTGGTGGCGTAATCCTGAATGCAAGCCTGACAAACTACAGGTTCTGAATTGAGCTAATCAGGAACCCAAAGCACCAGTTTGTCAACTTGCAATTAGAAAGAATCATCCTTGGTTTGTTCTTAGTTTTGTTGCCTTGGTTAAAGTGACTTGCTCTAATGTGGTGCATTCTCCTTTATAAGGGGTATTTTAGTGACTTTAGAGGTGGAGGGGAGACTAAACTTGCTATAAAATAGGCTTGTAGGATTCAGGCTCTTTCTACAGTTGCTTTAGCTGGTAGCACTTGCTCAGGTAACAAATTTGTTGTTTTGTGGCTTGGCCTTTGTGTTCTTCATAAATGAAGTGTGCAGCTTGGGAAGCACTGGGTGTATACTGATGCTGGTTGTGTAGCTAATGCTCCCTTGTAGGGGAAGTTATAGAAAAGGTTGTGGTGAGAGAGAGCTCTGAGGAACAAAGCATGTCACACACCATCAGACTGTCGAAGCATGGAGATGGCATGTTGATGCTGATTTTTCACAGAACTGATTTTTCACAGAACTTCAGTTGCCTTTCACAAGTTCATGATAATTATTGGCCTATGCACCTGGAGGGACCACTTCTCTTTGAACCTCAGTTTGTGTTAGGTGGAATTAATGGTTTAAAAGGTATCTCCACAATACATTAAATAGCTCACCTGATTCAGAAATTCAAAGGCATCAGACTGCTTGGTTACCATAGTGAGCATAGCAGGAAATATTTGCTAAATATTGGGATTGTATTTGTTGAGATGCAACAGAAAAGGAGTTGTTATTCTGTGGTAGAAATAATGTAGCTAGCAGAACAGCCTTAGTGAAAACCTACCACTGTCCCCTGTTTTCAGGTATTGGTCAGAAGTGTCTTATTCTGTCAAATTATAAGGCTGCTTAGTTCTGTGTAGAGCAATAGTTAATTCCTTTGGACAAACCCAATGGAAGCAAACAATGTGTTTGAGGGTGAGATAGGTGATGTGGTGAGTGTGAGTGATTTCAGCTGAGGAGCCTGTTCAGTTGCTGACACAGCTTTCAGCTGGTGCATTGGCTACAGCAAGCATTTTCTGGATCTTGACCTGTTTTTATGGCGTGAGTCTGTATCTTGAATTAAAAATCCAGTAACGTGGAAAAAAAAGTAAATATAAAAGAAGAGGAGCGGATCCTATGTGAGGTAGAAAAAGGTTCCCTTTCTGTGCTGGGAGTCTGACTGATGTGGGGGTAGTGCTGTGACAAAATGATGCAGGGATCCTCGAGGTAAAGAAAACTGTTGGATGGTCTGGGCAGTGCCATCAAACCCTGGGTAGGTGGTATCTGTGAAACCTTCTTCTGTTGTTTGTTTTCCCATTATGTTTCTTCAGCCTTTTTCAGTTACCAGTTTTCCCTCCTGATATTCACAGACACCAGTTCAGGTCAAGAGACCCCTGTTCACTCTTCCCTATTCACTAGACATAACCTCAAGACAATCTTTAGGCTTTTTCAGGCATTTTCATCTGATTTTTTGTTTCTTTCTCTTTTCCATCTTTGCTGATGACTCTTGCTGCGGCTATTGGGAGCATTTTGTAAACCTTTGTTAACTCTCCTTGCAGCTGAGGCCAAAATTGCTGCAGCTTGCTTGGCTTGGACTGCATCAGCTTGTTTTGCGGTGCAGTTCACTGCAGCCCTCGGGCTGCTGTCATGGGGGCTTTGTCACCTGGGGAGATGATGCTGGAATGTTGTGCTGCTGGGTACACAGCCAGCGGCTCTTAGAAGGAAAGACTTCTTTTGGCAGGGCTTGTGACCATACCTTTTTGGCTACTGAGACTCCTGACTTGTGTTTTCTATGCTTCAAGCTCATATTAATTACTGCTGTAAACATGCACTGAGCTACACTGCGTATCGGTCCCCATGCTGGGGCTGGTGCGGAATGTGGTGACCTTTTCAGGAAGCCCTGGTCTCCCCTGGAGATACCTCCCTGCCACCAAAGATCAGTTGCATGTGTCAGCTGTAGATAGCTCATGGCCAGTATTTTTGGCAAGTTTGTATTTCATTACTTTTCAAATTCACCTCTGGTTGGGCTTTCTTTTCCAAGATGAGGAATAGCTGCTGTGGCTGCATTGACTGCTGTTTTTGGTGTATTTCTAACACAGAAAGACACCTGCAGCTCAGGGTAGGCACAGTTTAAAATGTGTATTTATGAATATAAAATCAGAAACACTTTTTTGTTTGAGTTTTTGGTTTGGGGTTGTTTTTTTTTTTGTTGTTGTTGTCGTGTCCCCCCCTCCCCCCAGTAAGCCCTGTAATGAGTTGATCCTTCGACTCGCCCACAAATAAGACAGTTCCAGTGAGAAAGGCTGTTTTATGGGATTCATTTTGGAAGCTATTCAGGGAAATTACTGTAGGCTTTTTGAGCAAATTAGTGAGAGTGTGGAAGGACCACAAAAAGGCTTTTTCCCTTAAGATTTGTAGGATCTTATGAAGGGAAGAAAAAACCCCCCAACCCCTGGTAATTAAAGAATTTTTTAATAATGAAATAAAATTATGCAAGCTGTGGTTTTGAACTTGGGTAAGTTCTTAGCTGTTTCTGCTAGTGAAAGTTTTATTTTAAATTGGAGCTTTTAGAGGGGAAAGGAAATTACTTAATCATTGCTTCAAATGTGTGTGTATATATGGGGGCGTGTGTGTAGCCCCTTTGCAAGATGTTAAAGAGTTTGGATTTAGGATGTTGTTAAAAAAATATGTATAACTTGTAGGTGTGAAACGATCAAGGCAACTAATTTGAGTTGTGGGAAACTCGGGAACTCAGCTCGTGAGGAATATAATTAGCTGAGTTCACCTGAAGTGTTTATCCTGGGGAAAAAACAGTGAATCAAATCTCTGGGTCTTTCACAGGGACTTTTCAATTATTTGAGTTGCAGAGGGGCATTACTTGTTGCTTGAATTAGGTTAATATTTTGTGGGTATACTGCCAAGACACTTATGGTTCAAGGCACGAGGAACTGGGGAAACTATTCATGGACCTCTTCTGTTGAACAAAATTATGTCTTTGACTCTTAATAACATAGGTTGTGAAGGGAAAAAGTCAGATTGTTGGAATAACTTAATCTGATTCTTGTAAATGTGTTACACACATGGACAGTGTGATGTTGAAATGCAGTGAGTGGAGCAGGAAAAGAGCAGGTATGGCTGTGGAGGATCCCAGCAGTGTCCTGTGAAACTTTACACTAAATGGCAAATAACTTGGAAATGTGCCTCATCTATGCACGGGGCTAGTTGATTTATATGCCACCTGGTCTGTATGCTTGTTTGTATTTAAGGTACTCTCTGGATTCCCTCTTCATCTTGACTACTTCAGAACGTTCGGAGCAGGTGAGTCTTCAAAATGGAGCTAGATGGATGTGGTAGCTTGCTGATGGGGACCGTGTTTCCCTAGCAACCAGTATCCCTACAGAAGGTTGCGGAAAATCTTGGACCCTCTGTCCTGTTTTTGAGTTCAGAAAATCTCAGGTTTGGCTGCGCTGTTTGTCTGGTTTGGTGTTAAAGGCAAGATGTTGAAATGCAAAAAGCAGCAATTTCATTTACACATGGTTGAAATCACATCTGGCTAAAGCTGCTGCCCAAGTATTCCTTTGAGCAGACCAGACGTTGTGGACCTCGAGATCAGATAACAGCCACACGGAAGCTATTCAAGTAACTTTCTGAGGCTTTGGCATGCTTTCACATCAAAAGACAGATACAGTGAGTGTGTGTGTATCTTACATAATCTGGGATGTGATGAACCTGAGACCACTTTACCATCTTATTGTAAATACTTTTGAAATTTCTAATTACTGATTAACTTCTTCAGGATGCACTGACAACTCAGCTGAGATAATGTGGGAAGGAAGCATGTGGCAACTGCTGGGGCTGGGAAACCTTTTCTGTTTCCAATGACATTTTCAAAATTGTGTTTGCAGATGCTGGTCTGTCTGCCTGGCAGTGCTCAGTAAATCCTGTGCCACACGGGAAGTCAAACCCTGGTGCAGGGAGGGCAGCAGGTCCACTGTGTCTTTTATCCTGATATCTGATAGCTCTTCAGCCTTTCTGGTATGTTGGGACATGACAGTGTGGATTAGAAGGAGGAAATGAGATTCAACAAAGCTTTTTTTTTTTTATAATGCCCACATTGGGTGTAAGCAGATTCTCAGGTGGTCTGGATGGCACTGTCTGGCTTCACCATCTTCATCAGCATAGATGTATTGTATGTGGTTTTAATGCTGGTATTACTTCAGTAGATGCTCAGGTTGGATAGTAAGGGAAGCGAAGGGAGTTGTGTGAGAAGTGCCCTGCTACTTAGTGCATTCTTCTCCTTTGGTGTGCCGAGACCTGCCTTGTCTTCAGTTTCACTAACTCAGTGCTTGAACTCCTTCCAGTTTCTGGGCTATACAAATGTCTGCATGTGTGTACTTTCTCCTCCTGTCTCTTATCCCCCGTGTTATTTTTTCTGGGTGGGGATAGCACTTTAGCCTATTTAAAAATTTAAAAAAATCAACCAAACAAACTAAAAAAGTCCCACCTTGAATCACTGAATTTGTCACAATAATTAAGTATGGTAGCTACTGTTTTGGATGCATTTCACCTGCTAAGAGATACTGCAGTTGGCACCATATGGTAGCTTTTTTTTCCTTTTTAATAGACTTACAGCAGCAATTTGTTTCACCCGTGAGCCAGCACCACAGCGTGCATTGCTTAACAGAAACAACATAAGACTGGTGAGCTTTTAATTTTAAATTTTCAAGGAGCATTTAGCTGAGCTTCAGAGCCTGGTTTCTGGCACTGTCCTATTTGTATTGTAACTCTTTGAAGTATAAAAGTGAAGGGCTGAAGGACAGAAGGGCTTGACTCTTTTTCTGACCAGAGACTCCTTGGTACTTCAGTCTTAACGTTTGCAAATAATATGCTAATATTTACCTGCCTGTTAGATTTATTGCCAAGCTCTCTTTGGTGTCGGTATGTCACTCTGACATTGTGGAAGGAAAATGGTTGCAGATACGGAAAATATTATTTTATTTGATGGGTGGACTGAAACTGCAGGTTGAGTTATGGGTATGTCTGTGCTGTAAAACATGGTCCAGTGCAGCAGGATCCCTGATCTTCTTCGGAAACACAGAACAGTGTTACAGCACCACGATGCTGTCCCCGAGTGCCTTATCCCCAGCCGTACCATGATGATGTGTCGGTACTACTTTGAACTAATCTCTTTGATGTGCATGGGTTGTTTTTTTTTTTTCCTTTTTTCTTTCTTTCTTTTTTTTCTTTTTTTTTAAATTAGCAGGGGTACTCGGATTTTGTGTAGCTTGCTGCACTGTGCCCCATAAGCTGATGTACTTAATGCAAAACCACAGTTAGTTCAGGATCCCCTTATCTGAAAGCTTGCTTTTTTTTTGTGACTGCCAGACCAACTGTGAATTTTTGTATATTCCTAGGCTTCCTTAAAACTCATGCAAGTATGCTATGGTTGTGCAGTACCTTAATAGCCTGGAATGACACCTCCAGAGAGAAATGATGACCTAGTAGCATAGCAAGTTAACCTGCAATGCAAGAGACTCATGTTTAATTCCCCTTCCACCATTGACTCTATATTAAACTCCAGGTAAATTGTTTAGGTTAGGGAGGCAGCAGGATTTCCTACCTCGAAGGGCTATAGGAATACACATGCACACCACAGTGGGTCTCGGATGTTGTGATATCGAAGGATGTATAAGAAGTAGACAGCCCATTTCAGACCCTGTCACCTCCCCAGGCAAAAGTCGATTAGGGTCATGCTGAGTCCTCATTCAGATGCAAGAGCTGTGGTCCTGGTGCCTTGCATCCTTCCTCCCTGTCCCCTAATTGGTCCTGGGATCTTGCAGTTTGTGATGGCCATCTAATTTTGGATCAATATCTTTTGTTATATCAGATAGTGTTGATAACCCTGTTCTGTAAGTCATTCACTTGGTGATAACCAATTCCTCTGCTTAATTAGGAATATCTGCTTAAAAATAAGATATGTATCTGGGGGAAATGCAGGTTACAAATGGTTGCAATTAAACCTCATGGAGCAGATTTCCTACATCTTGTGCTATTGTGTTTCTTTTTCCTTTCTTTAAAGGATAAGAATACATCATTTCTAAAGGGTACACGTGTTCTGTTCAGAGCTCAAGATCCTCTAAAGTGAACTGAGTTTGAACTGTCAAACATTCAGCCTTGCTCCTGTCTTGCATCCTTGTGTTCTTTAACTGGAATAAAATGTACTTTTAATTTCACAAAGCTTTAGAAACAATGGGGAGCTCTGAGTGGTTTTTCTTTTTAAATTAACCAACTTATTTAGAAATGAGATGTGACTTTTTGCGTGGGCAATTAAAAAGTTATTAAAGCAGTACCCAGTGGTGCTGCAGCTACAGCTAACGTTCTGTCAGTGTTTCCTTTAGACTTGTTTTAGGCAAGGCTGGACTCGAGACTGGAATACAAATTGTCAGCTTTACAGCTAATCAAATTTCTTTGGAAAAAAATGAGCTATTTGACTGGGACAAGG
The DNA here is from genome assembly GCA_013400535.1 of Scopus umbretta. Classification (NCBI taxonomy): domain Eukaryota; kingdom Metazoa; phylum Chordata; class Aves; order Pelecaniformes; family Scopidae; genus Scopus; species Scopus umbretta. The sequence continues at coordinate 59,189 of VZTL01039413.1, forward strand.
GACCCGATTTGTCATCATGCTGTGATTTTTCTCAGCTTTGGAAGCCAAGAAATGCAACAGTTGCCTTAATCTTTCCTCACTTCTTGCCAAACGTAGTTACATGTGTGTTGGTGGCCTCAGAGAAGGCAATACCTCACTACATCCCTGTGAGAAGACCAGACAGCAGCAGGAGGGAGCATCCTCCACAACTGAGGACTTCCCAATCCCAAATGCAAACTTCTCTTTCATTATGCACCCAGTGGATTTGCTCTGCACAAGACAGATTTTTTTTTAATCTGAGTTTAAATAGGAGTGGGATAGAAAGAAATATGTGTGGCAATGGTGTTCTCTAACATGGAGAAAGGTGAGCAGAGGGAAGGTAGTGCAGTGCCCAAGAGCTTTTTGTTCTTCACAATTTTTTAACTTCATGCATTCTTGCCACTTGCTAGTGCTCACGTACTGTTCAAATTGGTTTACTTTGCAAATGTAAATGAACTTGCTAATGTTCTCATTTTAGCAATGCCGTACGGAAGTACTGATTAAAAATGTCACCTAGTGATTTTAATCTGTGCGGAATAAGCAGTTCTAGAAAAAGTAGATATACTTATTTCTCAGTACACCTCCATCACAGCAAAAATGGTCCTGGTAATGTTCCTTGTCTGAAAGGTATGTGTTTAGCTGGTTTCAGAAATAACTGGGAATTTGCATTCCTTTTTCTGAAGCACCAATAAACTCCAGTCTTTTCAACCAGCACCAGCTTTGAAGATGAAATTTCTGGATTGAGGGGAATCTGGAGAGATGGCTCTGCACCTGCGTGGGAGTAAAATGCAATTGAAATATTTGCTTTTTAAAATTACAGTTTGCAATTTCTATATTTTCTGCTTAGTTGTTGTTAGAGCTAAGATCTGCTGCTATTTGCAACAGAAAGGATGTTGTGTGTTTCTTCTGCTTGCAGGTCCCAAAGTCAATATTTGTTTAGCAAATGCTGATATTCTAATTTGTTTTGCAGTGCAAAATCCTACAGTAATCCAAAAACTGCTCCCCAGACTACAAATAAAGGACAGGATTTTATCTGTGGGAGAAGAATATTGTCAAGTGTTGTGCG